>ML788231.1:376045-394159 GCA_009831015.1 Picea engelmannii | reverse complement strand
ATTTTTGTTTGATAACTAGACATATGATATTGTGATACACTTTATTTCGGAACTTACATGCTATGAAAATTCAGAACATAGTTTAAAACAAGAGGGGGAGTATGTAACATCCCACTCTTGCACACAATGATCAGACTTATTCTTTGAGGACACTTGCATGCAAGTGATCCGGTTCATTGTATATTGACTATTTTGATTATGATTATGAGATGTTGAGGATATAATGATGTGTTATCTCGTTATATTTATATCGACATGTGATATTGACTGGTTTTCCTGAGTGTGCAGGACTCGAGACGTTATAGGATGTCGATGGCATCAATGGATCTCCTTGGACTCCGGATCGATTCAGGAGTGGACTGTTATGTTTGAATGTTTTGATATTACAGATGTGATACATGACTAGATATTATGTTGTTGATTGTTATCGCTAATATGTTTCGATGATGAATGTAGGATGACAATAGCTTGCCTACCAGAATCACATTTGGAGTAAATGGGTCACGTATGAAAATCGGAGACATTGAGGGAGAGGTGTGGCAGCGGCCCTGCTACAACCTACTAGCACTCTCGTCATGGCTCGAACTGTAGGTTAATGATTACCTAGTTCGAGAAGACCCACGATGCCGCGAGGGTAGACTATGACAGTCGCTCACGATGATTCTAAGGGGTGAAAAATAAGGCAGGGTCCTTATTCCTTAGAGGCCCTTAGTCTCCCACAAGGTCACCTGATGGAGTATTGACTCTCGGGGTTTGACGTCTACCAAATTCAGTCAAGAGGTGAGTGGTACCCTTGGAGCACGTAGTGTGTCTTGAAGGGCACATTGCGCAGGTAAAACCAAAATGTAGGTGAGTGGAACCCTTGGAGCACGTGGTGCATCCTGAAGGGCACATCATGATTTTAACTATGGTAAGTTAATAAACCTAATACCGAGAAAACTATGCCTCCTTAGGACCTGGTCGGCCTTAAAATGAATGAGGGTATGAGTAAAGTTTAATAACAAAATTTTCCCTTAAAATTGTTGCCAAGCCTAGTGAATTTAAAATGTAGGTCTAAGTAGAATATGTGAACAAAAAAAAACACCGCTAAATGGACATGTAATAAGAAGGGGGTAAAGAAAATTCAAGAATTAATAATTAAAGTAAAATTTTTAATGAAGGTTTAATTATTAAAAGGGTTAAATGGTTGTGTTTGTCTAAACTTGCTAATTTTGAACTTAGTTAAAAAAAAGGGAAACTTAAAGAAAAGGGGGAATGCCTAACTTAGTATGGAATCTAGCCTTTGGAACTTTCTATTTGTGAACTCAACTAGGCTTTAAGTAAGGCATAAGTCATTTAAGAAATGTAAGGGAATAAAGGGACACCGAGGAGCGTTTTTAGGAACACTTTTAGGTGGGTGAGGGAAATAGGCTAATTTAATTAATTAATAAATTGATTTTCTCATGCAAGCAAGGGATCAAATGACATGTGTATGGGGGAGGTTTATCCTAATTAAATTTAACAAAAATAATCTAATGAGGGTTTGGGAAACTAATTACTAAGAAAACTCTCTAAAAAGGATGGCGGAGGAGGAGGATGGATCACGTTTGGTTTGCGTAAGGTTATGTTGCCGAAATTTTATCTTGACTGGATTTATCTTGTGGGAGTTGGGATACCCAACTCAGATAACGAGTGGTAGCTTGACCTTGCGAAGTGATCTGGGAGCTATAATTCTTTGGTATTGTGTGTGTAGCTCAGGGAGCTCAGGGGGAAGAAGAGTATCCCTAGCATTGGCTGAGATATATCAGTGAGGTCTTATCAGTCGTCGAACGAGATTTGGATGGAGCGCACATGCAGGACAACGTCCACGGGATCATCACCTTCAGATTCGGTACGCGTATGTGAATTTTGTTTGTATTTTAGTTAAAAACTATCATGTATATGAATAATAAAAATGATGAAGGTTGGAGTTTATTCCGGCATGAAAAATAATAATGATGATGAAGCAACTAGTGCATTTCCAGTTTGAAGCTATTCTATCTGTTCATAATAAGGCATTAAATCTAAGATTTTATTCAGTTTCGATTCCTATTGTGGTTTTAGGATGCTGATATGTAGTCAAGTTGGGCTCTTTAAACTTGTTTTTTTATATAGCCCCTCCCTTAAGTAGCAATTACTTGATTTCTTATGCTAAAATTATTAAACCTGTTATTGAGCGGAAGTAAAAAACCTTAGAGACATTCAGTTATTGTGAAAATGGGCTCCCCCCATCTATTGTTGATATTTTGGAATTTCGATTCCTGTGGATTGCGATTTTTGTTTTTTTTGTGCAGTCGGTTATTGGTTTCTCCCCGTTGTATTGGATTTCTGATCACTACTTCTCTTCTATTGTTTTCCCTTTTGTCGATTTAGTGAACCGGATGTATTCTTGTAAGAAGCCCTATTGATTTTAATCGCAACCCTCCTTCAAGGATGACACTCCTACAACCTTTTTACCTACGCTCCCTCGTGGACTCTCCCTTGGAGCCTTGCGTAGGGGTGATTTGCTGGATACACTGGACGTCGAGAGGATCTTTCTGGACTTGGAATCATAGCTTGAGTTAAGCGGGATTGAAACCATGACCGAACCTTTGTTTGTGTTTTTTTAATCCTTGTTGTGTTGCGATTCAATGTTGGTTGTGAATCGATTTTATTCCTGGAGTTGTCTGATCTTCTCGTGGCCAAAACAAGCACATGACCCAGCTTCTGCCTGCGTTTTGTAACCCTTGTTAGTATTTCGCTCCAAATTGATGGTCTACATATGGTTTTTCTATAAGTATCACTTCGTGTTGGGACTACATATCATTGTCAATCCATGATTTTTTCCGTAAACTTGTGGCCAGAGCCTCAACTTTGGTTGCGTGTGTGGGAAATTTAAATCTTGACTGTGTATTTTTGTAATGCGTAATTATTGATTGGAATTGTCCCCCCAAGTGGAGACTTGTTGTTCCTGATGTATTTTGTTGATGTCTCAGTGATTTGATCATTGCATTATTTTCCTTCCACCTGAAATTGCAAGAAATTCATTAACTATCCTATCTTTTTTATAACGACGAGTTATGACGGAGGAATGGCAGGGATGAGTTAATTATTCTTATGTTTGCATCATTTTATAACAATGATGACCCTGGAGAATTAATGCTTGTGTAAATTTGTTTTTTGGACAGTGGCAGTTTCCATTGTCTTCATATTCTGAGATTTTTTTTTTTTTTTAATCCGCGAATTCTGAGATTTCTTGGGAAAATTTAATATTTCTAATTCACAATTTTAATTATTTAAATATTCTCTTGTTTTTGTGAGTCTCCATTTACGGATAGTTGTCAAGTGTAAATAGTTCTAATTCGAATATCCTTGGGTTAAGTGCACCCAAATTTTAATATCCTTTGAATAAATACAAGCGATTTAATAAATACACATAGATATTAATTAATTATACAGAGATTCTAAATATCACAAAGAGATTTTAAATAATTAGTTGTTATAGCTAGCAACGATTCGGTAGTTTAGGAATATTGTTATATCATGATCATGGAAGTTGGAATTACGACATGGGATCTATCATTCTGGTTATCCCTTCAGATCAATGAGTGATTTTATGTAACAATTTTAAGGTTTAACCATGACAGTGCGATTATCGCTCGTTATAACTTAATATTTTTACAACAATTTAATAATTCACTTATTTTGCATATGTCATAATGGTTTAATTTTATTAATGTGTTATCACAGTTTAATAGTCTTACTTGCGTTTACATTAGTATTAAGGGCTAATTATATTAATGTGTTATCTCTTGATAATAGTTCAATTACTTTACAATAGTCTTAACTGTTTTAATTGGCAGTACTATGTTTATCGCTTTATAGCATTTTTATTTGTTTTCACAACAGGGAACTAATTAAGGACTTATTGAATCCTTGATGTTTTTAGTGGAATCCTTGCTTGGAATTTGTAATTATTTAATTATGAGTTTTTTGTTGAAAAATTTAACCATGTATTGAATGTCGTTACCTTGTGCGTCGTTAACATTGATTGCATAGAGTGCTCTCATTATATATTTAATTATAAGGTGTGACATTTAAGTTTTGGGTTCATGGAATTGGGTGTTTGTGTCTTGAGTTTAAGTATTTGTGATTGTTTAAGTTTGCGCCTTAGTTACAATCGCGCTTGTCTCACGGCGGAGGCATGATTCCTTATGATGTGATCAAGGCGTGCTTGAAAGACATGCACGTATGATAAATGGGCATTGAGTCTTGTGCTTCCTGATGTGGGTGTGGTTGTTCATTGTAATTGATGTTGTACTTGGTTCTGTAATGTTTAAATGTGATTCGTTTCTTGTTCGTCGTAAAGGTTATAGCTACTTGTGTCATTAAAGTTGTTGTGTTTGGTTGATTGATGTTGCTTTAGCCTAGTAAGAATGGTCTTTCTTGTGATGTGCGGGATGTAGACACCTCTTTTCTCCTCATAACAATCGCTATCCTTGAGACCTTAAATGGTCAAAATCGATGGGAACCTAGGCTTGAGCATTTCTTATGTTTCCTGGAGGTCCTAACCTTGTAGTAGGATAGGCGTGTAGTTGTTTTTATTTTTGTCTGATTGATTGTCGTATGCTGCTTCCAAATGCATGATGTGCTAGTCCGCTTGGTCTTTATGTTTGTTTGTTGCCTGAATTGTGTGCGTTGTGTTCGTCGTTGAGTTATGTTGATTGACTGATGTTGTTGTTACTTTCCTGCATAAAAAAAATTATATATATATATATTGCACTTGTTATGCATCACATGTTTTCGTAACGATGGGGGTCAACTCAAACATCATTGGGAAAAGAATTATGCCAGTTCCTAGGGTATTTTTTCATTGTTGTTTAGAATTCGAATTAGATTTTTATTAGTTGATTAATCCACTCCATTACCTTATAGATAAAAAATTTTTGAATATCGCATATCGATCCCCTTATCCAATGAAAAGTTAGACAATATATTTGAAGATAAATAAGTATCACTATAAAAAACAACAAAAAAAGGAACCCCAAACCTCATGATTAAATGTTGTTCTAAAAATTGAATGGATACCTTTTCATTTACTTGCATTAGATGAACAACTTCAGGCCACCTCGTAAAATAATATCTTTAGATAAAATTTATTTATGTTCCTTTAATGAATGAGGGTTTATCTCCATTATAATATTGATACCCCACTAATCTAAATGTGTACTAATCATAACAAGTTGCAATGCGATTGATGCTTTGTTCTCACTCCCCATGCTTAACTAAAAAGTTTTACATTTTATCACATACACATGCGCATTTGAGAATAGAGTGGGCCAATAGTATCCAAATCTCAAGATTTTATGAGCTATGGTTTCCCTAGTAGAGTGACCTCCAATTGGTCTGTCATGGAGATCCTTCAGGACTTTATCAACATCTTCCCTTTCCTGACATCTTAATAGTACTTTGTCTTAATTATTCTGGAACATGACACAGTTGATCAATTTGTGATGAGAATATTTTAGTATTAAAGACATTTTTTCCTTTGAAATAATATGGCTTGGCAACATCCCATGGTGTAGAAAAAATTTCATATAAGTATACCATGAATCCATAGTTGTTGGGAGATAAAATAATTTATGAGAATCAACGAAAAATGAATTTTCTCATTCCTCTTCCTCTTTGATTACATTATTTTGTGATTCTACAACCAACTTACATAATCCTTTTCCTTGTACAATGTGAGTAGGTTTTATTTCAAGATAAAATTATTGGATGGTTGTCATTTAGTTACCTCTACACTCTCCTAATTATTGTTGAGTAAATACCGACTATAAAAAATAATGAGGCACTATTACTTTCATGTGATTCTAAGTATATAAAACCTGAAGTGTATGACATATTTATAGAAAACAAATGATTTCTTATCTATGGCGGGGTAATTAATTTCTACTCATTGCATTCTTGTACTAATAAAAGTGATGGGTGCTTCATTTCCTTTGGGGTCTTTCTGTGTTAACATTGTTGCAAGAGACTGATCAAAGAAAACATATAAAGGAGAAAGTCATGATTAAAATCTGGACTTCATAACATAAGAGCATTATATATAAAACTTGTATCTTATCAAGTGTCTCTTTATCCTATTTATTCCACTTAAACGTTGCATCTTTCTTGATCATATTTTGTAATGGTTTAATGGTTTCAACAAAGACTGGAATGAATTTCCGCACAAATTTAATCTTCCTGAAGAAAGACTGCATTGATTTATTGTTGTGTGGAAAAGGAAATCGATATATCACTTTTACATGCTCATGATCTATTGTTATTCCTTATCTAGATGTGATATGATTGAGTAACTCTCCTTCAGTAACAATGAAGATTTTATTTTTTGGATTTAGATGAATTCCATACTTCCTACACCTTTCAAAAATCTATGTAAGATACAAAATATGGTTAGACCTGTTTTTTGAATAAACTGTCACATGTGAAATATGGCCAAGCCTATTTTTTCAATAAACTATCACATCATATAAATAAACAAAAACAATATGTGTAATGAGACTTCAAAATAAACATCCACTGCTCCATGAAAATTGGCTCTAACATTGATCAAACCAAAAGTCATTCTCTTGTAGGAAAAGGTGCCCCACTTGGTACAAAACATGGTTTTCAACCCATCCTCTTCTACTACCAACACTTGATTGTATCCGGAGAAACCATCAACCAATGAGAACATCTTAGATCTTCATACAAGTTGTATTAGTTTTCCCATGGGTGGGATTAGATAGTTATCATTGTCAAAGGAATTATTTAGGTTCCAAAAATCCACACAGAGGTGAAATTCTCAAATTTTATTCCTAACTGGTACTAAATTGGTCACCTAGGTAGAATATTGGACTTCGATGTGATTTTGGAATTTAGTAGTTTCTTCAATTATTTTTGTACTTGAGGTTCCTAGGAAGGATGCATTCTATGAAGTTTTTGTTGGAATTGCTTGACATCCTTTTTCATAGGGATGGTGTGCTAGATGATCCATGTGATGTAAGTTTTAAGATAGTTGTAAGACCATGTGAAAACATCTTGGTACTTTCTAAACAACTTAATGTACACTATCCTTTTTTTTTGGAACAACCTCTACCAAGATCCACATTTTTTGGATTTTAAGTAGTTCCTAGATTGGTGACTTTGTGACCTATACTAGAATTGTTGGTTTTACCATTTGGGGATCCTTTAAACTTGTTTTTTAAATCAAACCATTTTTATATATTTAAAATACCTTTGGTCATAGTGTGAGCCTTTTTTTCATTTGTTTTTCTTTGTCATATTCCAAAGTTGTTTGGAAATGTCGTCATAAATGGCTAAATCCTTGAAATTCTCCCCATTGGTGAGAAGTTCCAAGATTTGTTCATCACCTTCAAATACTTTCCAATTAACAATATTGTCAATGATAGAGGGTTTATAAATAAATTTAAAAGTGAGCCTACTAGATTCAAAATATTCTAAAGGAGAGAGTCTAGAAGCAATAGTAGCTAATGAATCAACCACAATGTTTTTAGTGCGTGGGACAACTATAATATTAAAGGCATTAAAATTTTCAATCAACCTATGAAGTTATTACTGGTAATTTTTTAAATGAAGATAATTGCAATGTATCGTATTTTTAATATGTCTAATTATAATATTAGAATCTCCAAACACTTTGATTTTTTCAATTTTTAAATATATAGATTTTTTAATACCTTGTATCAGTGCCTCATATTCTACAATATTATTGGTACATTCAAATTTTAATCTACAAGAAAGAAAAATTTGTTGACCCCTTAGATCAATTAACAAACAACTGGCCTCGACTCCCTCTTGAGACTTGGAACCATCAAAATATAAATTCCATATATTAGGGGTATATTTAAAATTTGTTTTGTTTTTGTTTACATTATTGGGAGACTTAGAATTTACATAATTTTCAAAATTGGTGTTACTCCTCGTATCATGAGTGTTTCCTTCTTGTAAATTAAATTTATATCATTGTATTTCAGGCACATCATATATTTTAGCTACAAAGTTACCAAAGTTAGAGTCCAAATTATAATTACCAAGAATTGATAATTCTGAGTATGAAGGTTAATTGGTCACCTCCAAATCAATAACCACACATTTCACATATATTTCTCTATCAATCTTGATATTGTTGGGATGCCCATTCCATGGGAGCCATAGGTGTGATCAATCTTAAGAAAACTATCCTTGTAATTTCTAGGACCAATCTCTATTGAGAAAGAAACCATATACTTTGGGAATACCAACCACAACAATGTCTATTACTTGGTGAACCTTGGGGTTAGAAGCTATTCATATTAGAAAATCTTTCAATTCACCAATTACTTTAAATTATGATCTGTCAAGTTGAATTATGTGTGTAAAATATTTGGTTGGGGTAGCATTCAAAATTTTACAAACATAGTATGGCATGAAAATATATGAAGCACTTGAATCTATGAGATAGTTATGAACATTCCAATTGAATATTTCAAAATTCAGTAAGAAACAAGAAGTTAAATATTTTGACTTTTTCTTAGTAAGCATTGTTAAAAATTGGGTATGCTTGTTTAACCATAGAAAATGTCACATCATTGTCACCCAACCATAGTCATTCACATATTCCACCCACGACCACAATAACCTTTTCTTAGATAGAATGATTCTGGAAAGTCCACACTAGAACCAACATATAAACCCTAACCAGAAACACCACTGTTGTAGTAGAAACACAATACCAGGAGAACATACCTGTACTAATAAAAGTGTACCTTTACCAAGAGAAGCACACAAGAGAGATACCAGAAAGACTGAGAATACTCCACAACAACTATTGCACTACTCTCTCCAGAGTTGTGCCTCCTTCCGTTGTAGCTGCAACTCCTTAGAGTTGCGCACTAGCTGAGTGATCAGTGAGTGAGAATGTCTAAATGAGCTAAGGCACCTCCTTATTTATACTAGCCTTTCCAAGTGACTTTTCCTGGTGGGGCCAACTTCTCTTTCATGGGTTTTCTATTTCTTTATTATTATTATCCTTGGGCCAACTTCTCTTCTAGGGTAATTCCACATATGTTTAATGGTTCTCTTACTTCCAGAATATTCTGCTCTAAGTACAAGGGCTATACTTGAGGTTATTACCTCCCGTAGCTACCAAAACATCAACACTCCCTCTTATCTAGGGAGGTATCAACTAATATGTTCTTCATGTAAAGGTCTCAATCACATCCATCCATATCACATGGCATGGGAAAGAATCGCATGGTCTTGCAGACCAATCTACAGGTAGCATCACCATAGCCACACATGATATCTCATGATCAAACAAATTATGTCACAAGTAGCATGACCACACATACCATCTCATGATCAAATATATCATGTATCAAGTATCACCATCATAGCCACACAAGCTTTGTCATAGTCACACACACTGAATATATGATGGTCATGTCACAGTCATGCATCTGGGGCCTCATCAACACATGTAGCATCTCTCTAATGGGAACAACCTCATCATCCTCTCAGACCTTATGTCATTACATGGATTTCATCTAGCTCACACAGAACTAGGAAACCATCCAAATCACACATAATATGGAATATGAAGTTGAGCCAATTTACATAGAACTGTGCTACTACCCAATCCAAACAGAGTCTGGGAAACTATAACTTGCCAGCTCACTTAGAATATGACATCTAGTTCTCACATAGGATCATCCATATCACTCACACAGAGTCTGGATAAACAATCACTCATGTACATAGGGTCATCCAAATCACTAACATGGAGTCTGGATCAATGACCACTCATGTACAGAGGGTCATCCAACTCACTAACACAGAGTATAGATCAACGACCACTTATGTAGAACTAGAAAAATAGCCTAAAGCTATCCCTTCTGGTTGGCAAACCAGGCATCCAATCCACAATGACTAGGCATCTAACCACACGGGTTAGGAGATGTAGTGTGCATACACTACCCATCTATACCAAATCTAGAAAACACCTCCAACAACATAGGTTGGCCCTCTAGCTTGAAAATCTGGGAAACTTACCAGCCTCAAAGGCTCGACATCTGCTGACCTTGTGTGAGGTCATGTTGACTGGTACCACAGTGAGCAACATGCCTATAAATGACCACCCATTGTTTCCACACTCTACAAGCTACTTCCCCAAGAATCACATATGTGACTCATCACTCTCTTTTACAAGGGACATCCTTCTAGACCATGCCAAGCTTGTCCCTAAAGTACACAAAATTCACCCTTTATAGAGGCTTGGTAAACACATATGTTATCTGCTCATCTATAGTGACATACTGGAGCTTTGCAACTCCCTTCTGCACCATATATATGATATAATGGTACCTGATCTTGATATTCTTAGACTTGTCATGAAACACCAAATTCTCTGACAACGTCACACATATTTTTTTATCACACCAGATAAAAGTCACCTCAAGATCAAACAATCCTGCAAGAAGCTTTCGAAGCCACACTGCTTTGTTGCTAGCTGAACACACTACTATATACTCTACCTCAGCCGTATTGAGCGCGACACTAGTCTTCTTCCTGCTGAACCATGAGATCATAGTTGATCCCAAGCTGAAGCAACATTCAGATGTAGTCTTACGGTCTATGACATTACTGGTTCAATATGAATCAGTATAGCCTTGCAGGCTTATTTCATGATCCGAAAAATATCCGAGTCCAAATTTTATCCTACCCTTCAGGTACCTTAACACATGTTTTGTCATAATAAAGTGAACACATCTTGGTTCAACCATATACTGACTCAAAGTGTTCACCACAAAGAATATATATGACCCAGTGTTCATTAAATACATCAATGAACAAATCATTTGTCTATACATGGTGGCATCCAATGTCTATCAATATGTATCACTCAATAAATTCATATTCATCACCATCGATGTAGGCATGGATTTGCAATCCATCATTCTGAATCTCTTCAGAATATCTACAACCTATTTTCCTTGGTATAGGAAAATATCATCTGGTTTCTGCCACACCTCTAGACCCAATAAATAATGCATAATACACAGGTCTCTCATCTAAAACTCTGATGCAATATTTCTCTTTCACTCAGCGATGGGTTTCTTGTTCCATGTTAAAAACAGGCCATCCAATATCAAAGGGAAACCAATCCCAGGCTCATCAAAATAACTATATGGCATATCCTACCCTAGGTACGTGCTTAAGCCTGTACAAATCTTTCTTCAATCTACAGACATGAGACTCCTTATCATGTATATTGTGGCTTCTCTATGTGCACTTCTTCTGACTACTAGAGCAAGGGTCTCATCATAATATTCTCCCTCTTGCTAGGAGAATCCTCTGGCCACAAATCGGGCTTTATACATCTCTATGCTACCATAAACAACATGTTTGATCTTGTAGATCAATTTGGATGTCACCACTGACTTCCCTTTTGTTCTCAAGGAAAAAATACATATCCCAGTCCTTCTTATTGGCTTCCTCCTATGTCACTGAAACAATGGAATCTTCCCAGGAGGTATCATATCTCCTTGAATCCTTTGAATCCTCGATCTAGCCTCCTCAACTCATGGCACATTTCTTTTAGTCATGGAAGATATCTATATCTCCCATATGAATATGAGGAGGAATACTTTCTGAGTGAAAGTCTCTAAGCCACTGATTCTCTCTGATATCAGGCTCACTCCGAGTCTCCATACTCCCTCTAAAACTTGATTCCCTTTGAGTCTATATAATATCCAGAGCCATCTTCTCCCTCTGTATGTGATGATCTCCTATGAACGGTCTAGGGGCGATTGCTCCTCCCTACTGGATTGTGATGGATGACTTCCTCTGAACTCTAGCTCCTTATGATCTGGTACTTAGTGGGGCTGCCTGCCTCACCACTTGTGGAGCCATCTCCTTCTCCTCATTATATGGCTTATCAATGCCACATATTTACTTCCTGCAAAGTATAACAGGACCATGTTGGACTCTTCTTGGTTACTGCAACAATTCTAGGTATGACCTTCTGGCTCTACTAACTCTTATCGATGATCTTAAGAGTGATAAAATGAACTAGAGGGATATGTTCGGTCATATTTGGAGATTTTGTTTCCTTACAATCAATCTCCATATGAGATACTTTGTATCTCACAAAAGTACCCTTCTTTCCAGAAGGTTTTAACTTCGTCTTCTTTTTCTTCAGTACATGGATGTATACGGTCGTGTATACAACTTATTATCTAGATAGTCCACTCCATGTCTCAACCTAGATATCATCTAATATGTTTCCTCCTGCAATCGTCACTATAGCTCCCCTCAGAGTTATCCATGGATGATTTTAGGGGCTAAATTTCACTCATGGGCTAATTTTCCATGGTTTTTCCAAAAACAAGATTCACTATTTTAAAAATGATTCACCCAAATTATATAGGATAAAATTATTTTACCTTAAAAATCGCCATAATTTTATAAAAAACTATATAAAATACTTAGAAATTTGAATATTTTTACAAAAATATCGCCAAATATTTATAGTTAACATATGAAGGATTAGTAAGATTCACCAAGGTTTCTACATTTTAAAATAAATTTCCATCCTTAAAATCATCCTTGGAGTTATCACCTGTGACCTACCCAGAACAAGACCAACAACAATGGAAAACAATAGACAAGAGTAATACTCTTATAATAATAATAAAAAAGAGAACAATTGTCATTGTAGCTCCTTCTCAAAGATATCACTTGTGACCTGCCTGGAACAAGAGCCAAAATAAAATGCAATAATAAGAAATAGAAACAACGCTCTTCCAGTGTTGTGACCAATCATTCCTCCATGGTAACCTCCATGGAATTTACAAGATAACATGCTCGAGACAAGAGAAACAAGAGAAAACGTATTTCCAATATAATAACATTTTCATAAAAACATATCTATGTTAACAAGAATAAAAGACAATTTCATGGTAATCAACATATCATTACCAAGGTGACCTACCTGGAAGCAAAATAAGAAATATCTCCTAGAGGATATGTTATTTCATATTGAAAACAAGTACAATAATCATTTATATCAATAGTACTCATATGCTACCAAGTATTCATTGTATCTAGCAGTAATAAAACCTTTCAAAGATTGTTGTCACAACTATAGTGTTTACTTTTAATGTAGCAATTGTCAAACTTGGTATGTGCAAATTGGAAACCTATAAATTTAATCAATCAAACTGGAACCTAGAGTCTTATGTTCAAGAATGAGTGGTGTTTCTTTTATTTTGAGTCTCCTTCACTAAGTATGACAAGTATTCTCTCCAACCTATCCCCTGTAGTAAGACAATATGCTTTCTTGATAGAAATCTAAGTTAGGGAATATAATGAAAATAAAATCTAAAAAATCAACCTTAATCAATCTAATATTTTTGACTAAAGTCAGCTTATAACTTTAACTTTGACGAGAGGTTTGACTTCAATAGATCAAAATACAACTAGATGTTCATAAGATCACAATAATTCCATAACAGATAGAGGCATATTGAAACAATCAAACCTAGAGTGTGTTGTTCCTCTGAATGTATTGGATCTGAGATTCCTCTGGATCTACGATTTTTTCTTGGAAAATATATCCCTTCTCACCCTCAATATAGTGATACAATTTAAACATATACAAGTAAATACCTCTGGTAGTATCAGAAAACAACGATAGACAACAACACCATCCGGAAACAGTGGCAAGCAATGACAAACCCAAAAAATTCAAAGTGATCCAACTTGCAATATAAAAATAGTTGGAGATGCATTAGGGTAGGGTGCACTAGTACAACTAAAACTTAGGCCCAAGACTTTATTGAAAGTTACCAATGAATTTGGGTTAGGTTTTGTTGTTGTCGCAAGACCAGAAACCCTAACTGTCGGAAGAATGGCTAGTGAACTGATCTAGGGAAAGAATAATTTCAACATCCTTTCAACAAGCTGCTCAACGAGTTACCAAAAAATTCATTGGACCAAAGGAACTGCAACTTGTGTTGCAAATGGCACTATAATTGGTGTTGTAATTAGCAATGCAACTAGTGTTTCAATTGGCACTGCAACTGGTGTTGCCTCATCTTCCTCTATCTCTTCAACTTTGGAATATTGTAGATCCGATCTAGGAAAAATATGCACCCTCCTTCTGCGACCTTCATAGTGGCTTCAATAAGTTCTCAATGATCTTGACAATGGGGGAAACTGAGGATGTTCATTCCAACGGTTAGTTTGTTACAAAGGAAACCAACTCTAATACCATGTTAAAAACTTGGTATGCTCATTTTTTCAAATATTTGGATTAAGTTGATGGATAGTTGGTATGGATTGTTGGTTGTCATCGATGTCAACTATTGTAGAGTGATATTGTAGATTGATGTCAACCCTTAGTGATTTATGTCAACCCTTTAAGAAATCCCCATAGCACAACGGATTGGGTAATAGAACCAATTTTGTTTGATGTAAAGATGACTCATTATTTTCTTGTCATGGTTAATAATAAGTACAAATGGATTAACTCCAAATTGTTCCCCTTATGGTGAAAGCCCTCACGGGAAGACGCTTTATGGATTGATTTATCCTAGAAGTATGGTTAGAGAAACCATGCTTATTGGTGGAATACTGAGATGAAGTTCAGTGAATTTGTAAGTGAAAATATCCTAGATGGATTGTTCTTTTCATTCCATTTTTCGTGATATGTAGAACGTCACATAACTCCTCACGGTTTGAGAGTTATGGCCTTACGAAGTTGGAGGACCCTTATATGTCATCTAGAAGCCCTAAAAGGTCAAAGTAGTCAAAGTGGTTTAAGAGATTTTAGAAGGTAAATAATAAAATGAAGTGATGAGTATAATATAATTCAAAGTGAATAAAAAATAAATTATTTAAATAATAAATTTAATGGAGAAATCAGAAGTGGGTTAACCCTAAAATAAGGAAAGTGGGAAAAGTGACTTAGAATATGTTTTTAAGGAAGCTACTTGGAGAGTATAAATAAGAGGCAGGGCTCTCTCATTTTATATCACACTTGAGAATATTTAATATATATAGGTTTCTGACGTAAGCAAAGGATATCTAAGACGAATTTCAGAGGAAGGTGAAGAAAAGAAGGCCAAAATTCAAGGGAGGATAAATTCTTTTGATGATGCTTTCAAAGGAATGTTATTTACAGGTCATCTTACCATTTTCACAATAATGTTTTTTCTAGAATGATTCAGACTATGACATTTCTATTCCATTTAGGAAACATATCCAAGTATCTGTGGTAAAAAATCCATCTTGTGGGTCATTGTATTTTTGGAGTTACACTCCGTGGAATATAGGGTTTGTGGCTAGTCCCGAAACTAGTTTAAAACGTGTGTTTCTGGTACAAACGTCATAAATTATTCATAACATACCCAAATTAAATAAGAAAACATTTATTGGTTAGAGTACAATCTGTAGTATGTTTTGTAACATTTTCATATCAATTCAACAAATATTCCGTGTGGGGCACGCTCTACAAGGTCGCTCTTTAGAATACGCCAAAATTGAGCAAGGTATGTAATTTTTTCTATAACTTATTTTATTAGAGATTCCAAGTAGTGACACCTGGAGGAATTGTATAAAACACAACGAATAACATTTTGTATCAGTTTCATATATTTATTCATTACAGGTACATAGTTATGATTATTTCACGTTAGGGTTGTTGACTAATCCAAAACTAGTCATGTGAGACTAAAAAAAAGTTTGATGAAAATGCTAGTCTCTTGTTGTTAAAGTTAAGGAAGGTTTGTAGGTATGTGAACATATACACCAGGTCTATTACAGAGTTACAAATCATATTTGGATGATGAAATTGATGAGGGCTTTGGTTAAGGTACATGTTGGGTACATGGTTGAGACAAGTAGTTGATGAATTGGCACATACAAGAGGTGTATAGTTATTGATGTTGGTACATATTGATGCATCATAGTTGATGAGTAATTGATACATGATTGGAACATACTTGGTACATGGTTGGAGGCACTTGTTAGTATTATTTTTGACACATGGTTTATGGATGATGTAGCATACTTGTATTATTCGAAGCACATATTGATCTCGGTAATGATTATGAGTTGTTGTTTTATGCTTGGTTGATGAACATATTTGAGATTTGTCTTGGTGATTGATCTTGGTAAGTAGATATGATTTGGTTGATAAGATTGATGAGACAGGCTATTATGATAGGTTGTTTGGACAAGTTGTTGTGACAAGTTGTTGGTACAAGTTGATGTACAGGTTGGTGCATGGTTGATGCACTTGTTTATGGAACAGGTTGATTACAGGTTGTTTGGTATAGGTTGGTGCATGTTTGATGCACTTGTTTATGGCATAGGTTGATTGCAGGTTGAGTTACAGGTTGATGCATGGTTGATGCATGGTTCAGGTTATTGGTACAGGTTATTTGTTCCAAGTTTATAGCAGTATCTCTCACAGTGATAGTGTGACAGTGGTTCCATCATTCTACGTATACGTCAGGGATTTTGGACGGGGAAAGGATAGGTTGTTGTAGCCACCTTCTGTTTGTATCCAGAGAACATAGGGGGTTGTGGCCTCCTTCTGGTTGTAGCCAGATAATTAGGGATTTGGAGCTTCCCTCAGGTTGTAGCCTGAGAAACTAGGGGGTTGGAGCCTCCTTCCAGTTGCAGCTGGAAATCAAAGGAAGTTGGTGCTTCCAATGAATGTAATTCTTCAAGAAATATAAGAAAAATTGTTCTGTGGTTTTATTCCTCTTTGGGTTTCCATGTTAAACACTAATGTACTGTGTATGTGTATGATTGTTCATTTTTTCATTGCTTATTGACTCTGCAGTTATTGGATGATAATGATACATTGATATAACACTTGGATTATATGGTTAAAAAGGATTAAATTTCTCTATTACTGATTCATCCCCCCCCTCAGTAATCCAACAATTGGTATTGGAGCCAGTTCCTTCAGGAAACAATTTAACCACTGGAAGGACATCATGGATTATTCTGAAAATGGAGTACCAATGTTTAATGGTCATAATGGTTTTTAGTATGAGATGTGGAGCATAAGGAAAGAAGTATTTTTATAGGCATAGGGACATTATATTTGGCTATCAATTGTTACAGGATATGATAGTTCAAAAAGGGAAAAGACTGCAACAGAGAGGGAATTGAGGAAGAATAACAAAATAACAATGGATTTCATCTGGAAAGGATTACCTAATCCGGTAAGAGAAAAGGTTGGTAAATGTTCATCGGAAAAATAACTTTGGTTTAAGTTACATGACATATATTCTTCACCCATCACAAATTCAGATAATGCCAAAGAAGATGTAGATACAGAACAAGAAGAAATATTCTCATCATGTCAAACAAATTTAGAAGAGGAAGAGTATGAAGAAGTAGAAGTTGATTATAGAGAAAAATTGATCAGTGAAATTAAATATCTAAAGAAATAAAGAGAAGAAAACAAGTCATCCAAGAAAGAATTGATGAACCAGAAGGAAAGTGTTTAAGGTTCCGAAAAGGATCAGTAGATCATCAAGACTTTAAGAGCTCAACTAGAAGAGGCCAAAAGAATTGAAGAAACTCTAGAATATCAAAAGAAATGTTTAGAAGCCAACATAGCAACACAAAAGGAAGAAGCAGAAAAAAGAGAAAAGATATTGATGGATCATCTCAAGGAAAGAACCAATGACTTAAACCAACTTGAGGAATATTTTGGCCAAGAAGAGAGAAGACTGGAAGAATAAATAATTACATTGAAAATCCAACTTGAACAAGAAAAGAGAATAGAAGAGGTCACGAAGTCTCAGATTATGAAGAAAGAAGAAGAGGTTGATAATATTGAATAAGAAGTTGTCACATTGAGAAGTAAAATCATCAAGCTGAACAAGAACGTTGAAGAGACTAAAACATCCACATCAGTTATAGAGAATGAAGAGAAGCACTCTAGGTTGCTAGAAAAAAAGAATGAAGAAAATAGAAAGAGTTATGGAGAAGTACTCAAAGGAAAGAATCATGGTCAACTAGAATCTAAGAAAACTCTTGAAGATACAT
>ML788231.1:344511-359317 GCA_009831015.1 Picea engelmannii | reverse complement strand
TGAGGTGTATAGTTGATGATGTTGGTACATATTGATGAGTCATAGTTGATGAGTAGTTGACACATGATTGGTACATACTTGGCACATGGTTGGATTCACTTGTTTATGGTACAGGTTGATTACAGGTTGGTGCATGGTTGATGAACTTGTTTATGGTACAGGTTGATTATAGGTTGGTGCATGGTTGATGCACTTGTTTATGGTACATGTTGATTACAGGTTGGTGCATGGTTGATGCACTTTTTTGTGGTACAGGTTGATTACAGGTTGAGTTACAGGTTGATGCATGGTTCAGATTTATTGATACAGGTTTACAGTGGTATATCTCACAGTGATAGTGTGACAGTGGTTCCATCATTCTACTTTTACTTCAGGGTGGCAGGATGGGGCAAGGACAGGTGGTTGTAGCCACCTTCCGGTTGTAGCCAGAGAACATTGGGGGTTGTAGCCTCCTTCTAGTTGTAGCCAGAGATTTGGGGAGTTGGAGCTTCCCTCAGGTTGTAGCCTGAGAAACTAGGGGTTGGAGCCTCCTTCTAGTTGCAGCTGGAAAACAAAGGAAGTTGGTGCTTCCAATGAATGTAATTCTTCAAGACATATAAGAAAAATCTTTCCGTGGTTTTCTCCCGATTTGGGTTTCCACGTAAAACACCGGTGTACTGTGTATGTGTGTGATTGTTTATTTATTATTGCTCATTATTGGATAATAATTCTACATTGATATAACATTTGAATAAAAAGGATTATAATTACGTTATTACTGATTCACCCCCCCTCTCAGTAATCCAACACAACTTGAGGAAGAGTTTGGTCAAGAAGAGAGAAGACTGGAAGAAGAAATAATTACATTGAAAATCCAACTTGAAGAAGCAAAGAGAACAAAAGAGGTCATGAAGTCTGAGATACTGAAGAAAGAAGAAGAGGTTGAAAAGCTTGAAGAAGAAGTTGTCACATTGAGAAGTAAAATCGTCAAGATCAACAAGAATGTTGAAGAGACAGAAACATCTACATCGGTTATATAGAATGAAGAGAAAAACTCTAGGTTTCTCGAAAAGAAGAGAAGAAAATAGAAAGAGTTATGTAGAATTACTCACAGGAAGGAATCATGGTCAACTAGAATCTAACAAAACTATTGAAGATACATCTTCAAGAAGACCATCCATGTTCAAGTCACAAAGAAGCTTCAATCATGATCATGATTAGTCAAGGAAAAAATTTAGAAGGACTATGCCACAAAGAATATCATTTACTCATAGGTATGCAAATTTATTTTATGGTCATTGTTTTATTGTACTATTTTTGGACATAAGGTTGCAGATTGTAGGGATTATAAAATAAATGTTCAAGCAAGAAGTGCCTATGTGGTCACACATAACATTGAGTGTTACACATGTCATAAATATGGACACATAGCCAATTATTGTAGAAGAATGATCGATACTTCCATGAAAGAGAATACTAATATCAAATATAAGAAAGTATGGATAAGAAAACAAGAAGAACATGTGAACAAAGACCAGGTACTAGAGATCGCAAGATTGGCAATAAAATGGGATGAAGAAAATTCTACAGAGAAAAATAAAAATGTTAGATACATAAAGGTTTGGAAAATAACTGAAAGAAAGGAAGGAGAGGTAAATAAGGAACAGGTTCAAGAGATTTAACTTTCAAGAATTGTAGAGAAAGATGAATCCACAGAAATAAGGAAAGAAGTCAGAGCTCAGAGAGATAATGAATCTACCAATGAAGACAATGATGAATCTACCAATAAACATGATGATGAATACACATCAGAGCAGGAATTTTTCCGATCCATCTGGATTAGAGACTCCCAAGTAATATGAATATTAGATAGGGGGAGTCTATGTGATAGTTGTGATAGACCAAAGAACCATCCTTGGAGAAACTTGCGGAGTTTGAGAAGACAGATTCAGAGAAATCAGTTAGCAAAAGTACAATTTGATAGATTAATCAAGACTTCATGATAGTATAGTGATAGAGATGGATTTGTAAGAACACTTAGCAGGTTTGGATATACATATGATAGTGGACGAGAGCATGGATTCATAGATTGGTTCAAAGAGTGGTTCAGAAACAAAGGAACATTATCAAAATGGATGATAATTACACAGGAAATGGCTCGAACAATGCTAATGGATTCCAAATTGACAGATATTTTTTGGACACATGCAGTGAATACATCAGTTCACACTCAAAACATATTAATGCTCAGAAACAACAATGACAAAACTCCCTACAAACTATGGAAAGGAAGCGGAGACGAGAACCTCTACATCTAGGTAACTCAAGGTAATATTTTATTAATTGAAATTTATGTTGATGATATTATTTTTGGTAGTGATGATGACATGTTAAGCTAGAAATTTGCAAAGGATATGTAGAATGAATTTGAAATGTCATTACTTGGAGAACTATCCTTCTTTCTCATACTTCAGATATGTCAAAGCAACCAAGGAATTTTTATTTCTAAAACCAAGTATATCAGAGAAATGATAAAGAGGTTCATAATGGAATATTGCAAACTAGTTATCACTCCCATGCAAACCAGTTGCAAGTTAATAAAAGATGATGATTCAAAGTCTACAAATCATAGGCAATACAGGTCAATGATTAGAAACCTACTATATGTGACAACATTCAGACTAGATGTAATGCAGGCAGTTGGACAAGTGGCACAATTTCAAGAAGCACCAAAGGAATCACATGTATTAGAAGTAAAGAGAATTTTCAGATATCTCAAAGGAACAGAAGAGTTTGGATTATGGTATCCAAAAGGAAAGGATCTATCTCTTATTGCCTACATAGATGCAGATTGGGAAGGTTGTATTGATGACCAATGAAGCACCAATGGAGAATCATTTACTTGGGTGAGTGTTTAGTATCATGGCTAAGAAAGAAACAATCATCAATATCTCTATCTAAACCCGAGGCAGAGTATATTGAAACAACAACATGTTGTACATAGGTTCTTTGGATGAAACAACATTTGATAGATATACAGGTTGAGTATGATGAGTCCATTCCAATCTATTGTGATAATACAAGTGACATCAGTATCTCAAAAAACCCGGTGATGCACTCCAAGACAAAGCACATTCTAATCAAGTATCACTTTCTACAGGAATAGGTTGTAGAGAAAAGCATCAGAGTTGAATATGTGGGAACAAAAGAACAAGTGGCATACACCTTTACAAAACCGCTTCCACGAGTATCCCTTGAGTATCTTTGCCAGAGACTAGGAGTAATTTCTACTCCAAAATGAATGCTTTTGAATGATTATCTTATATGTCTTAGATGTACACAAGGAAGCACCATAAATAGGATAAATGGGGGGAGATTTATCAAATGCAAAGGTAAATGCTTGGAGAGAGAGCATAGAGGCATTTTCCAAGGGGAGTGATTGTCACAAGGGAAGAATGAGCGATATGACTTAAGAGTGATACCCTTTGTCAAAGGGAGGGATAATATTCATATGAAGGGAAAGAGAGTAATCAGAGGATTATAAACACAAAGAAAAATCAAAGGCACATAGAGAGGGGGAGCAACCCCAAGGAGAGTTCAGTCAAGGGGATGAGCCCCAAAGAGAGATACCCTTTTCCATTGATGTCAAAGGGGGAGAGATAAAAACATTGATAAAGAGTATAAACATGAATGTTATCATGACTAAGTGTTACCATCAATGTTGGTGTTTCCATCAATTCCAAAGGGGGATATTGTCGGACAATTGTCTTAGATTGATGCATAGTTGGTATGGATTGTTGGTTGTCATTTATGTCAAATATTGGAGAGTGATATTGTATATTGATGTCAACATTGAAGAAATATCGGTAGCACAAAGGTTTGGGTAATGGACCCAAGTTTGTTTGATATAAATATGACTCATTATTGTCTTGTCATGGTTGATAATAAGTACAAATGTATGAACTCCAAAGTGGTCCCCTTATGGTGAAATCCCTCACGGGAAGATGCTTTGTAGATTGAGTTATCCTAGAAGTATGGTTAGAGAACCCATGCTTATTGGTTGAAGAATGAGATGAAGGTTAGTGAATTTTTCAATGAAACTATCATATATGGATATTTATTTTCATTTCATTTATGGTGGTATGTGGAACGTCACATAACTCCTCACGGTTTGAGAGTTATGGCCTTACAAAGTTGGAGGACCCTCATATGTCATCTAAAAGCCCCAAAATGTCAAAGTAGTTAAAGTGGTTTAAGAGATTTTAGAAGGTAAATAATAAATTTAAGTGATGAGTGTACTATTATTCAAAGTGAATATAAAATAATTTTTTTAAATACTAAATTTAATGGAGAAATTAGAAGTGGTTTAACCCTAAAATAAGGAAAGTGAGCAAAGTGACCTAGAAGATATTTTTAAGGAAGCTACTTGGAGAGTATAAATAAGAGGAAAGGATCTCTCATTTTAGATCACACTTGAGAATATTGAATATATATAGGTTTCTAAGGTAACCAAAGGATATCTAAGCCGAATTTCAGAGGGAAGGTGAAGAAAAGAAGGCCGAAATTCAAGGGAGGATAAATTGTTTTGATGATGCTTTCTAAGGTATGTTATTTACAGGTCATCTCACCATTTTCGCAATAAATTTTTTTATAGAATGAGTCAGAACATGAAATTGATATTACATTGAGTAAACATATCCAAGTATTTGTAGTAAAAAAATCAGCTTATGGGTCATTGAATTTTTGGAGTTACACTCCGTGGAAAATAGGGTTTGTGGCTAGTCCTGGAACTAGTCTAAAACAAGTGTTTTGGATAAAAATGTCATAAATTATTCATAAAAAATAAAAATTCAGTAATACAAAATGTGTTGGTTATATTACAGGCTGTAGTATGTTGTGTAACATTTTCAGATCAATTCAAAAAATATTTTGTGCGGGGCACTCTCTACAAGGTCGCTCTCTAGAATAAGCCATAATTCAGCAAGGAATGACATTTTTTCTATAACTCTGTTTTTGAGAGGTTCCAAGTAGTGACACCTGGAATAATTTAATAAAACACACTGAAGGACATTGTGTATCAGTTTCAGATCTTTATTCGTTACAGGTACATAGTTATGATTATTTCAAGTTAGGGTTGTTGACTAATCCAAAACTAGTCATGTGAGACTAAAGAAAAGTTTGATGAAAATGCTAGTCTCTTGTTGTTAAAATTAAGGAAGGTTTGAAGGTATGTGTTCCTATACACCAGGTCTATTACAGAGTTACAAATCATATTTGGATGATGAAATTGATGAGGGATTTTGGTTAAGGTACATGTTGGGTACATGGTTGAGATAAGTAGTTGATGAGTTGGCACATATATGAGGTGTATAGTTGATGATGTTGGTGCATCTTGATGAGTCATAGTTGATGATGTTGGTACATATTGATGAGTCATACTTGATAAGTAGTTGATACATGATTGGTACATACTTGGTACATGGTTGGAGGCACTTGTTAGTAGTATTGTTTACACATGATTTATGAATGATGTAGCATACTTGTATTATTAGAAGCACATATTGATCTTGGTGATGATTATGAGTTGTTGTGTTATGCTTGGTTGATGTACATCTTTGATATTTTTCTTGGTTATTGATCATGGTGAGTAGATCTGATTTGGTTCATAAGATTGATGAGACAGGTTGTTGTGATTGGTTGTTTGGACAAGTTGTTGTGACAGGTCGTTGGTACAGGTTGAGGTACAAGTTGGTGCATGGTTGATGCACTTGTTTATGACATAGGTTGATTATAGGTTGTTTGGTACAGGTTGGTGCATGGTTGATGCACATGTTTATGTTACAGGTTGATTATAGGTTGAGGTACAGGTTGACGCATGGTTTAAGTTATTCGTACAGGTTGATTAGTACAAGTTTACAGTAATATATCTCACAGTGATAGTGTGATAGTAGTTCCATCATTCTACTTATACATCAAGGAGGTTGGACGGGGCAAGGACAGGTAGTTGTAGCCACCTTTCGGTTGTAGCCGGAGAACATAGGGGGTTGTAGCCTCCTTCTGGTTGTAGCCAAAGAATTGGGGAGTTGGAGCTTACCTCAAGTTGTAGCCTGAGAAAATAGGGGGTTGGAGCCTCCTTCCAGTTGTAGCTGGAAAAAAAAGGAAGTTAGTGCTTCCAATGAATGTAATTCTTCAAGACATATAAGAAAAAACATTATGTGGTTTTCTCCCACTTTGGGTTTCCACGTAAAACACTGGTGTACTTTGTATGTGTATGATTGTTCATTTTTTTATTTACTCTGCAGTTATTGGATGATAATGATACATTGATATAAAACTTGGATTATATGGTTAAAAAGGATTAAATTGCTCTATTAATGATTCACCCCCCCTCTCATTAATCCATCACGTTTAACCATAGACAATATCACATCATTGTCACCCAAACATAGGCATTCACATATGCCACCCCCGAGAACAATAACCTTTTCTTAGATAGAATGATTCTAGCAAATCCACACTAGAACCAACAAATAAACCCTAACTAGAAACACCATTGTTGTAGTAGCAACACAATACCAAGAGAACATACGTGTACTAATAAAAGTGTACCTTTACCAAGAGAAGAAGACAAGAGAGATACTAGAAAGACTGAGAATAATCCACAACAACTACTGCACTACTCTCTCCATACTTATGCTTCCTTCTGTTGTAGCTGCAACTCTTTAGAATTGCGCACTAGCTGAGTGAGTGAGTGAGAGTGTCCAAATGAGCTAAGGCGCCTCCTTATTTATACTATCCTATCCAAGTGACTTTTCCAGGTGGGGCCGACTTCTCTTTCATGGGTTTTCTATTTCTTTATTATCATTCTCCTTGGGTCATCTTCTCTTCTAGGATAATTCCACATATATTTAATGGTTCTCTTGCTTCCAGAATATTCTACTCTAAGTACAAGGGTTATACTGGAGGTTAATACCTCTGCAGCTACCAAAACATCAACAATCAAAATGTTGATTACAACTTTATGCACATTGTTTCCAGCTATCTTATTCACAATTTTAACATAAGTTGAAGGTTACATTTCATCATATTTCAAATATTTTAACAATAATTTACGTTGTTGTGAGATATTGTAAATCTCGAGTATCGAGATTCTTTCTTTGAACTGCTTCATATATTCAACAATGTTATGTTCCATAAGCTCTGAATAATTTTTCATAGGCTAACGTTTATCAGTGATTACAAGAGAAATTATGACAATGGGATTTACAATCTAGGGGTTTTGGGTGTTTTGAGTTTGAGGGACCATTGGTTATTGTTGAGGTATTGGTCCCTTACTCCTAGTTTAAACTACTAATCCTTTTTCCACCACTTTATCATATTATGTCAAATTTACTCCAAGGATGATATCTCACAGTACCATAGATGTCTCACTAGAAGGTTTTAGAGATTCTTCTTCAAAATCGTCCTCTACTTGTTCATTAGTTTCTTCTAATTGTGCACAACCATCCAAAAGTATGTTGGCTGCCAAATTCATTGTGTTTATCCACAATGGGTAAGTTTTATCAAAATGATTAGCCTAATGATAGTGGCAATAGTTTTTCATCACTACTCCTTCTAAGTCAATTTTTTATTTTGTAGGGGGTGGCTCAATGGATTTAGGAGGGAAAGGCCTTATGAAGAAAGGTTTGTGTGGTTACTCGTTTGAGGTCCCTTCTCCTAAAATTCTCTTCATATCTATTATCTCATTGGATAATTGTTTGATCATTCATTTCATTCTTTCAATATCCACATAGTCCTTTTATTTGGCATCAATGGGTTTCTTTGGTTGTGGTCAAGGTAATATAAGACCTTTTTTAGGTGGTGTAGCCTCTTTTTTCCCCAACATTGTCTAGGTTTCTTTACATCCTTTCATTTTGAATTCAATCTTCTTAGATTCCTCAAAATGTAGTGCTAGGGTATTGTTCACTACTCATTTAATGAACATTGAAATTGATGCAGGTAAAGTATTTTCATATACTTCAATTTGGAGTTCTACTGAAAGAATAGTACCATATTTTAACTTGTTTAAAACTATGGTAAATATTTGGTTGAAATATTTAACCTTTTCTTTAGGACACATGACTAGAGAAACAAATTTAGCCATTAATGCACTAGTGGTGGTTTCTTCTCCAAATTTATTTATAAAGGATTTTTGAAAATCACCCTAATAAGTTATTGACCCTATTGGAAAATTAAATTACCATGTAGACGTTGCGTTTTCAAATGTATAAGGGAAAAAAGATACACATAACATATTCATGTTATACATTCATTAATATGATGGCTAAAATAAATTTCTTAATATAGACTTTAGGAAGACCAACCACTTCAGGTTTATGTTTAGGAAGTAATCATTCTATATGCTTAGGTAGGTTATGAAGTTGACTAGTTAGAGACACGTCATATCGAGCTAACTTGTTGGTTGTGGAGCCTGATTATCTTCCTGATTTAGAGGTCTTGTTTTAGTTTCATTTGGACCCCATTACCTAACGAGGGGTGGGGGAGGGATATTTATTCCCCACATCTCTCTCCATGAAGGTCTAGGGGGGGGGAAACGAGAAATTTTTGGAGCCCCCCCCCGATGAGGGTTTGTGGTAAACACCCCTGAAGAGAAATTTTTGGGAAAATTGCCTTGTAAAATATTGTAATTTTGTAGTCAATCTGGACCATTCATTATAAGATCGCAGATATGATGACATAATTTATGTTAGGGTTTTTTTCCCTAGAAGGAAACCCTATTTTATGAGGGAATTGTATTGAAACTGTGTATGTGAGTGAATATTGTATTATGAGAGAGAATACTGTGAGAGAAAGAAGAGGAAGCTACAATGGGTATGTTGTAGGTTGTATCCCTTCATTTGCTGGATAATAATAAAGGAAGGACTTGTAAATTTCTCTAGTGGACATATCCCACACTAGGTGAACCACGTATATCGATGTCTCTATTGTATTATGTATCTTTGTGTTTTATTTCCGCATTTGTTTTATTTTATTGCTCTGCGATCCTATTTTTCTAACATAACTAAGGATGGTTTTGATTGTTATGATTATGATCCATATCTAAGTGATTTGAATTATTAGAATCTAAGTCTGAGACTTCTGAGTTTTTTGGATTAGAATAAGAACCTAACTATCATTTTGAATGTTCACTCTTTATTAAGGAGGTAGCAAGGTTGATTGTTGTTAGAGGAATCAATATAAAAGGTTGAGTAATTTCTTGTAAGGTTAATTCCACCAAATATTCTACTGTATGAACCAAAGTATGATTTTCAATACTAGTTGTAGTTTGAGAAGTATTTCTATGGCGAGGAAGTAAAGAAGCTACAGTAAAAATAACAATATTTTTTGCATAATCCTGAGTGATACGTTGAAAATAATTAAATTCCTTGTGTGATACAATGGACAAGGTTGACTTAGTATAAATTCTAGGATTTTCCAAGACACGAGATGTGCGATTTCTAGATTTTTGACCTTCAGGATTTGGAATACTATCGAAAAATGAGATATTAGTATGGCTTGTCATACATTGGTCCTCCTTNACAATGGACAAGGTTGACTTAGTATAAATTCTAGGATTTTCCAAGACACGAGATGTGCGATTTCTAGATTTTTGACCTTCAGGATTTGGAATACTATCGAAAAATGAGATATTAGTATGGCTTGTCATACATTGGTCCTCCTTATATCACCAATTTTGTTGAGGGGGGTGGATTACCAATACTCAATAGTAGGGATAAACCCAAGGAAGAGGCATGATTAAACTCTTTCCTATTTGAGATAGAATAATACTTTGGGTTAATGGTCTAACAACCTTTAGATGGGCTTTAAAATTTGTTTTCAAAATGTATATTCCCATGATTTTAATATATTTTATGATTCATGTAATTAAGGTGAGAAATAACTAATCCAAAGTGGTTGAATCTGTTCTACAGGGTAACCTATGGGAACAATCAATGAACACTATATGAAGCTTTTGATTCTCTTGGAAATAGTTTGGCTAATAACTTGTTATTGCATGATAATATTCAAGAAAACATAAATTACTGAAAAGTATAAAGAGATGAAAATTATAACAATAAAATACCTAGAATTAATTCCATGGCATTCCATATACGAAATAACGGAAACTAGAAATTAACGAAAACATATAACCATTCACTGAACATTCCTAGTAATTCATTCAAACATATAAGATAACTTAAGAGCATTTATATTCTTGCTAAATGCAGGTAGAATTTAACCAATACTAGAATAATCCACACGAATGAGTTAACACATAAAATATTCAACAAATAACATTCACTGATTCCAAAAAGATTTTCTGAATTAGCTAGAAATAATTCACTGCTACAATCCGTATACTATCGCCTAATATTCTGAAGCTCCTTTCCTAGAGGCTAATCTTCTAATTTATAAGAAAAATTACATTCCAAAAATAGAATAAAGAAAAAAATAAAAATAAAAATAAAATTTGGTAAAAGCACTACATGTTTCTATTCTTCTGGGAGACTAGGCATCTCAGTGCACGCATGCTCAATGCCATACTTTCCCCACTATTCAAATACTTCACACAAGATCAAGTGGGGAAATGTGTGATATTCCTTAGGAAAACTAAGACTGGCATTCTCTTGTATGAATATCTTATTATACACTTCTCTAATTTTGGCATTGTGGAATCTAGTCTTGTAGTTGTCTTAACCTCCCTAGTTAGAAAAAATTTATGGTGGTCATGTTCAAGGTAAGATATACATCTAATTTCATCCTCCCTTTTATTGGAATTCTTATTGAATTCTTCCAACAATTAATTGATAGGCCAAAAATCCTCAAGTGGACCAAAATTGGTAGAAGGCTCTTAGACATGGCATCCTCCACAAGATCCCACACTTTGATACATGCCAACCATTCCTCCCAAACTTGAGCCTAAGATGTTGCAAATAACCTACCCCATTACCTTATTGATCAATCCACTCTATCTAGCTTTCCCTGATTCAACATTCTAATCCCATGGTTCTCATGGTCACGGGTCCTCTGAATTTATTTCATAAAATCTATTTGGTCTCAAACTTTACCTTGTCTACCCTTCCATGCTAGAATGTCCTTATACAACAATGATAATTGTAGGGTTTCTTTCTATAAGTACACCAATTTATCTATAAATTCCCTTTTTATTTTATTATCAATATTTTCCTCGAGAACATCGTCCATGAATTTTCTTACCGCATCCTGGCATTCCTTGTAGTAAACCGCCTGATTCCTAAGAAATGCAATTCTTTCTTCCTACTTTCAAATTCTCATGATATTTTTCTTTGTCAATGGTAGCATGTGAAATATCTACTCCAAAAGAAACCAATTAATTGATTTTATCTCTTTTGATATCCATTATAGGTTCTTTAGTAATGCATATGACAACACTCTCTACATCCACTCTCTTCCTTTTCTGGGTTATCTTAAAAATATATTTCCTTTGACAATTATAATAAATTGTATATGAATCTACAACGACCTCCAAGGTATATAGAATTGGTCGATCACCCCATGATAACACATTCTCAAGACTCCCCAGGATACAAAATTTCTCCATTTTAGGCTCTTTATCTTTATTATTTGCTTGCTTCATTGGTTGATATTTACCTTTATCATTTGATTTAGGACCTATCTCCTCTTCTTTAGTAATATCAATGATTTCATTGGATGGTATTGCAGTCTGCTAATCATTTTACTAATATGAAACATGAATTTTTCATTGATGTTGCTATGTTGTTGAAGTCCCTCTAGTACCTATTTCTTCCAAATTTTCCTCATGTTGCAACCTTTATTCACCCCTCTTTCTCTTCTCTTCTTCTTTGCTTAATTTTTGTTTTTATTCTTCTTCTCTTTTGTTACTCTTAGAGTTTATATGTTCCTCTTATCTTCTTATTTGCTTAATTTTTGTTTTTATTCTTCTTCTCTTTTGTTACTCTTAGAGTTTAAATGTTCCTCTTATCTTCTTATTTTTTCTTCTATTAGTTGCTTTTGTTATGTTGTGGCTAAAACAACTCCCTTTAATTTCTTCCATTTTGGGAGAAATCAATGCCCCCCCCCCCAATCTAAAATTATACATAAATACTATCATTACAAAATGGTTGATCGGGTATGGTAGGTTTGTAGAATGTATAGAAAAAATATTCAATTGTATCATCTAGTTGGCCTATTAGATTTATAATTTATGGGCCTATATTGTTTGATCAACCCCCCTTACAAGTATTGATGCATTCAAATCCCCTACAGTTCCTGTGATAACCTTTATCTTATGCAAAATACTTTTGGGTTCATATCGGTCTGATAGTTCATCATATTTTTACCATTGGATGGATATCTCATTATAACCCTAAGAATACAATGAAGCCTGACATATAATAAAACTATCCGAATATTATCCCATCAAAATCACAAGTCCAATTCACAATACCCTCTCCTCTAAAAACTCGAGCTCGGTAGCCTATCACATTCTCCATTTCAGGCTCTTCTATCGGACTCTCCCATGAGCCTTTGCCTTTCCAACAAGGGTTTCCTGACAATATTCTCCCAATAAAATCTCTTTGAATATTAATCAATTGTAACCCTAGATAATTTATTCCCTAAGGAATAATACAAACATGTATGTTATTTTAAATCAATAATGTTTTATGTCTAATACATTCAACTAATTACATGTATTCTCGTTATTATCATTTTTTTCACCTATGGTTAGAACTTTTCCTGAGGTCAGAAACAATATGCATTCAAATAATTTTCCTCAGGTTTCTTATTTAAGAGGGTGTATGCTACTTTCCTATAGAAATCTTTTGAAAATTATCTCTTGACAACCTCTACCTTAAAAGAACTAATTGACGAATAATAAAACTTGCTTGATTTCCCCATGAACTTACCGTTTAAATATTTAGATTCAACACATGATTATAAGAAGGTTTATTAATCGAAATACAAACACTAAAATCCCCTCTACTAAATACGTCTTGACATGATTCTTGATACAGAATAAAAAATATTCCTCAAGGAATATTTTTCGGAGAGTATGAATTCCTTGACACTTTTCAAGAACCCCTTCTTGATAGCATGCTTCTGATAGATCCTTTTGAACATCAACCTGAAAACACTATCAGAAGGAATCCTCATGAAATAAATATTCTGATAATTCCCTTCCAATGAATCATCTCCAACAGTACCATCGAAAAGGCCCCTTACGAAACAAGCCTCCCGACAACATTCTTCCCAAAACTTCAACCTCATAGCATTGACCTAAAAAACCTCCCTCCAAAGAAATTAATGGATATGTATTTTTCCCACCTACTACAGGATGGAGTCCATTCATATTAATTACATAGGGATTGGATAAAAATCGAAAACTTAAAACCTAAATTGAAACCCTTATACACATTATTCGAAAATTCAAAGTGAAAAAGGAGCTTTGCATATTAAATTATCTAGATAACTCATATTTACAGTACAAAACAATAAACCACAAGGTATGCATATAATATGTCCAAACATTGTTTTCTTTCATTATTAATACTCTGATAAGATTATTATGATTTGTATGTTATAGAAACTCATTCAAACAATATGTCACAACCACAAACCAAAAGGGGAAAAATCGCTCCGACCAATGTACTTGCACCTTGTAACAACCCTCCTAGTTAAGGACGACTACTTTGTCAACAGGTGCAAATATTTTTTATTTTTTTTTCGTTTAAAGTGTGTGCGCACGTGTAGAAGAACAACCCCCTCGACCCTACGTCACCACTCGAACCAACAAGACGCAATTAAGACGAACACCATCAAGATGACCCGACATATCACAGTGACAACAAGAAAAAAACGCCCCTGGACCTAAGGCGTGCGACTAGGAACTATAAGCAGAAAAGACACCAGGGGTTTAGGCACAATACTGTCACAAAATGAAGGAATCCAACAGTAGATTCGTAGTAGTGGAACTGTGCCTTTAAACATCCCGAGACTACTGATACGGATCAGAGTGTGTCGCAAGAGTGGAACTGTGCTTTTAAACAGCCCGAGACTCTTGATACGACACTGGATTCCTTCCACCGGATTTACACATAGACATAAATAATAAGCTACAAGAGGTGTCTATATCACGCCCGACACGAACCTACTACCCAATACAATACCACCAGGTACTACAAATCAGGGTCAGTCATGACCTCTACGGGAGACGCAAGTCAGGAGGACTCAAATCGACCAACCACCATGGGGACCTGAAGACTTCAATCAAGACCAATTGTTCCATTACTTACCATTATCTGAAAAGGAATTTATCCTAGGGTACAACCAATAATTTCAAATTAAGCCAATAATATCATTGCGATCTAAACATCGTCACGAACATTCATTTAACAAATTTTAACATTGCCACTTAAGCATCCTCATTTATAATAAACATTACCATCTCCTAATAATTAACACGGAACAATAATAATGCCGGCATTCATTACCCTACGCATATAATCAGCCTCCTCGCTTGATTAGTACTCTAGCCAATAATAACATTTAACCTTAACAATTATTATTAACATTCACTTGACCAAGAGCATTAACATTAGGCGTTACCATCAATGGCAAAAAAGAATCCAACTCAACATTGACAGGACAATAATCATTAACATTCAACTAAGCCAATAATAACATTGCGATCTAAACATCATCCGAACATTCATTTAACAAATATTAACCTCGCAACTTAAGCATCCCCATTAACATTGCAATTTGAACAATTACTCAACATTGCAAT
>ML788231.1:274814-316845 GCA_009831015.1 Picea engelmannii | reverse complement strand
AGTTTCTCAATTACATGAGTTTCATCCAGAATCTCCTTTCCGTACAGGGACGTAATTTGATAGTTAAGATTAATGTGGTCAGAGTTTTGTTTTTCAGAATTTGGAAGAACCACAGTGTTATCGGTTTTTCATTCACGTTTAGGATCCACAACAAGATCCATCTTCAGGACATAAAAGCCTGAGAAAAATAAAAGAGAAGAAACTTAATAAATACTTAAAGAAGAGCAGAGGGAATCCTAAACTCTGTTGGGTGAAACCCTAAAATTTAAATAAAAATAATTAATAATGTATTATATCTTAGATTTAATAAAATAATGTAATAAAGTGAAGGGTGTTTTAAATTTTGTTTATTAATATAACAAGTGGTGGTTATAATGAGAGGTGAGAGGATGTAAGGTAAACAATTTAATAATTTAAATTTTGATTTGATAATCAATTAATTATTATTAATGTATTGGTTTTTTAATTATTATTAATGTATTGGTTATTTAAGCTAGTTTAGGTTAAAATAGAATTGATTTTAATCATGCTATATTTTCTTTTAGGTTAGATAGTTTCATAATCATAAAATTATTAATGATATTTATTGGTATTGTTAAGTAGGTCTAGATATTAAATTAAAATATTTTTTTAATTTTAGTAGTCTAATGAAAAATTATTAGGTAAAAACCCAAAAATAAAAGTTGGTGCAAGTTCTTGGGTCCTAGGGAACAAGCTAATACTATCTTCGTTCCCGAATGAGCGGGATACAACTTTCACTAATCTCCAGAACGTTGTCTATGTTTAGGTTATTGGGATTTTTGATGATTTCAACTGCTTCCCTAATTCGTTGTTTAAGGTGGTGGTCTTCTCTTGCTAAGATTTTGGTGTCTTCTAAGCGCACATGGTGCTTCATTCCGAGAGAGTGTTCGGCTAATGTTGGGGCATGTGTTCTTTCATTTTTAATGTCAGCACCATGCTCTTTAATCCTAGTGTGAAAGGAGAAACCTATTTCTCAAATATAGAATTTGTCACATGAACATTCTATTATGTACACTCCTTTGCAATTGTGTTGGTCAAGCTTCTCTTTGACTGATCTCATTTTCTGTTTGTTGGTATCAAGTGGTCTGAAAGAGGTCCTGATATATTTTTTGTTCAAGATTTTTGCAATTTTATTAGTAACTCCTTGGATATAAGGGAGATAAGAAGTTGTACTAGGGGTTTGGTTGTTTCGGTGTTGAGGTCTATAATTTTCTCTTTCTAGGGATTTCTTTATTGCATTCTCAATTTCTTTTTCTTTGTATCCTATGCTCATGAATACTTTTTGAAGGTGATTTTTCTCCTGTTCTAGGTGTTCTTTATCTGAAATGCTTATGGATCTTATGGATAGGGTGTTAAGAACTCCTAGTTTTTGTGTGGGGTGATGATGGGAGATGGCATGAAGGTAGTTCTTTGTGTGGGTCTTTTTTTTGTAGATTGAATGTCCAAGTTTCCCGTCTTCTTTCATGTTGATTAGTATGTCTAGGAAGGGGATGATACCATTATCTTCAAGTTCCATTATGAATTTAATGTCTTTGGAAATATTATTAAGATGTTGGAAGAATTTATCTAGCTCTTCTTTCCCATGGCGCCAAAGTAAATTAGTATCATCAACGTATTGTTTCCATCTTAGTGGTTTCAGGGGATATGAATCTATGGATTTCTTCTCAAAATTTTCCATGAAAATGCTGGCTACGATGGGAGAAAGTGGAGAGCCCATTGCTATGCCACGATTTTTTTCATAAAATTCTCCTTGATAGCTAAAACATTTGAAACGAAGACATACCTCGACTAGTTTCGTTGTTTCGGGATTAGTTACCTCTTTGACAACTAGGATTGCTTCATTAAGAGGGATCTTTGTGAATAAAGAGACAACATCAAATATTATGAGGGTGTCATCCAGATTCACTTTCTCATTCTTAATAATATTAATGAAGTCATTTGAGTCTTTTATGAAGGAGTTTGTATGACCTACTAAGGGGCCTAAAACTTTTGCAATGTATTTGGCAAGCTCATAGGTGGGAGATCCTATTGTATTAACTATAGGTCTGAGAGGAATTCCTTCTTTGTATATTTTCGGTAGACCATAGATTCTCAGTGTGATTTCATTATTGGGAAGCAATCTCTTTTTCATCCTCTCATCTAAGCTAGAGTTGTTAATGGCTTTCTTCACTTCTCTTGTAATATTTTTAATGGGGTTATTTGGGATCTTTTTATAACTACCACTCTGCGATAGGTGTTTGTTCATTTTCTTGGTGTAATCTTCTTGATTCATAATAACCGTGGCACCACCCTTATCATCTCTGAGTATTGCTAATTTGTGTTGTTTAGGAGGTTTCTTAAATCTAGGCGTTCTCCTTGGTGGTTTGTATTTTCTAGGATAACTGCACAGTCTTGTGTAATGGGTTCCTTATCTTCATCTCCTAATGTTTTAATGCTATCTTCTATGCAGCAAATGAGGTTGTCCAATGGGATTGAGGAGGGGGAGACAGTGAAATTTAAAAATCTTTCGAGCATGCTTAGTTTGGATTGGTTCAGTTCATAGGAAGATAAGTTCACCACTTTCTTCACATTGCTACTATTGTTTGCACCATTCTTCTTGTTGAGTAGACATTCCAGTTTTAAACCTTGCCTTACGCGAGCTATTTTATTAGCATTATCTACCTTTAAAGCAGCTAACACATCTATCTTCTTCGACAGATCCGGGTGAATGGCGTGAGCAGGTTTAAGGTGGAGTTTAAGAGCATTTTTTGACAGGAAATCAAGCGCGTATCTGTTCTTTTTAATTTCACCTCTAACAATTGATTTGCCTAATGTGCAGAAGGTCGTTTTGTTCCATTTTCTCTTGATCTTATGCTCAATGCATGAAAATTTGGGTAAAACATTAATATCTCTGCAACATTTCAGGAAATCTAAGTCTTCTACTCTTCTCTTAATTTTAACTATGAGCTTCTCAAGTACACGAGTTTCATCCAGAATCTCCCTTCCGTATAGGGACATAATCTGATAGTTAAGATTTCTGTGGTGAGAGTTTTGTTTTTCAGAATTCGGAAGAACCACAGTGTTATCGGTTTTTCGTTGATGTTTTGGATCCACAACAGGATCCATCTTCAGGACATAAAATCCTAAGAAAAATAAAAGAGAAGAACCCTAGTAAATAATTAAAGAAGAGCGGAGGGAACCCTAAAGTCGGCTGGGTGAAACCCTAAAATTTTAATAAAAATTATTAATAATGTATTCTATCTAAGATTTAATAAAATAATGTAATAAAGTGAAGGGTGTTTTTTAATTTTGTTTATTAATATAACAAGTGGTGGTTATAAGGAGAGGTGAGAGGATGTAAGGTAAACAATTTAATAATTTAAATTTTGATTTGATAATCAATTAATTATTATTAATGTATTGGTTATTTAAGCTAGTTTAGGTTAAAATAGAATTGATTTTAATAGTGGTAATTTTTTTTTTAGGTTAGATAGTTTCATAATCATAAAATATATTAATGATGTTTATTGGTATTGTTAAGTAGGTCTAGATATTAAATTGAAATATTTTTTTAATTTTAGTAGTCTAAGGGAAAATTATTAGGTAAAGACCCAAAAATAGAAGTTGGTGCAAGTTCTTAGGTCCTAGGGAACAAGCTAATACTATATTTGTTCCCGAATGAGCATGATCCAACTTTCACTAATCTCCAGACTGTTGTCTCTATTTAGGTTATTGGGATTTTTGATGATTTCAATTGCTTCCCTAATTCGTCATTTAAGGAGGTGGTCTTCTCTTGCTAAGATTTTGGTGTCTTCTAAGCGCACATGGTGCTTCGTTATGAGAGAGTGTTTAGATAATGTTGAGGTGTATGTTCTTTCATTTTTAATGTCAGCACCATGCTCTTTAATCCTTGTGTGAAAGGAGTGTCTTGTTTCTCCAATGTAGCATTTCTCACATGAACATTATATTATGTACACTCCTTTGCAATTGTGTTGGTTAAGCTTGTCTTTGACTGATCTCATTTTCTGTTTGATGGTATCAAGTGGTTTGAAAGAGGTCTTGATATCTTTTTTGTTCAGGATTTTTGCAATTTTATCAGTAACTCCTTGGATATAAGGGAGATAAGTAGTTGGACTAGGGGTTTTGTTGTTTCTGTGTTGAGGTCTATAATTTTCTCTTTCTAGGGATTTATTTATTAGTTCTCAATCTCTTTTTCTTTGTAGCCTATGCTCATGAAGACTTTTTTAAGGTTATTTTTCTCTTGTTCTAGGTGTTCTTTATGAAATTATTATGGCTCTTATGGATAGGGTGTTAATAACTCGTAGTTTTTGTGTGGGGTGATGATGGGAGCTAGAGTGAAGGTAGTTCTTTGCATGGGTTGTTTTTCTGTAGACTGAATGTCCAAGTTTCCCGTCTTCTTTCCTGTTGATTAGTATGTCTAGGAAGGGGATGCTACCATTATCTTCAAGTTCCATTGTGAATTTAATGTCATTGGAAATATTTTTAAGATGTTGGAAGAATTTATCTATCTCTTCTTTCCCATGGGGCCAAACTACATTAGTATCATCAATGTATTGTTTCCATCTTAGTGGTTTCAGAGGATAGGAATACATGGATTTCTTCTCAAAATTTTCCATGAAAAGGTTGGCTACGATGAGAGAAAGTGGAGAGCCCATTTCTACGCCACTAGTTTGTTCATAAAATTCTCCTTGATAGCTAAAAACTGTGGAACAAAGATATACCTCGGCTAGTTTTGTTGTTTCAAGATCAGTTACCTCTTTGACAACTAGGATTGCTTCATTAAGAGGGATCTTTGTGAATAAAGAGACAACATAAAATATTATGAGGGTGTCATCCGACTTCACTTTCTCATTCTTAATAATATTAATGAAGTCATTTGAGTCTTTTATGAAGGAGTCTGTATGACCTACTAAGGGGCCTAAAATATTTGTGATGTATTTGGCAAGCTCATAGGTGGGAGATCCTATTGTATTAACTATAGTTCTGAGAGGAATTCCTTCTTTGTGGATTTTCGGTAGACCATAGATTCTTGGTGTTATTTCACTATTGGGAAGCAATATTTTTTTCGTCCTCTCGCCTAAGATGGAGTTGTTAATGGCTTTCTTCACTTCTCTTGTAATCTTTTTAATGGATTTCTTAACTTCTCTTGTTTGGAGGTTTTTAATATATATGGTTATATTATAACAATATATATTTAATATATTATATAATATATATATATATATATATAATATGTAACTGTGCCAAACAAACTCCCACACATATAAACTAGCTCCCTGTGGACTTAAGGTTCAGGTTGCGTGGTAAGGTGTATGACCAGGGGCTAAGGGATATCCCTTGGCCCCTTTCTTCCCCCATAAGAAACTTTGAATTAATACAAATAATTTAATTTCCATATAGTAATTAAGAACTATGTGGTGGCATGTTGGTTGTGGGAGCTTTGTTAAGGAGTGAAGACTATGGAGGTCATGGGGTCGAACCCTATGGACTCCAAAACTTTTTCACAACATAACCAATACTTGCCAATAAGGGGTTGCCACGTGGCATCCTCTCATTGGCTCTTCAATTCCACATATCAAACAATGATCCAATACTATCCAATGAGGGGTTTCCATGTGACATCCTCTCATTGACTCTTCAATGCCACGTATCAAATAATGATTGAACCACTTGTCAGCCTGGAGGTACGACTTGCCAACTCATCTGCCTAGTCAACTGATCAATCCACATAGCACATTGGGGTGTGGCCATGTCACCTGCACAGTTGTGCCACATGTCACTATACATACATGACATGTGTCCTTTTACCCCTTTGACTTTTGACTTTGACCTTGGTTGACCTGAGCTTTGACTGCCCATAACTTTTGCATACGAACTATGTTTGACTTATTGTTTGCACTGTTGGAAAGATGACGATGAGTTCTACGAAATGATGTCATTTTCAAGAAAATTTGAGACTATCAAATTTTGATCATTTATGGATCCCCTGGGACCTCTGTGAGCGTTTCATATCCTCCTGGACCTTTGTGAGAATTCCTTAGATCCTCATGGATCACACCTTCCCAGTGAAGAAATTTTGGACTTCCAAAATTATAGATATTCAACAACTCAATGATGATAAATCTAACTCACTCTTCCATCTTACTGAAATGTTGTTGATTAGTAACTTAGTGATGAAGCTTCTTCACTCTTCCACCTTGTTGATTCTTTTGGAAATAATTCTTCATCTTGGGTCTTTGATCTTAGGTACTAGATCAATGTACTTTTTTCTGCTTCTATGGAATATGGATATGACTCTAGAATCTAGTACTCTAGCTATATATAGCTTTGGTTTTGGTTCATAGATTCTCTGACAAAAAAATGCATGTTCACTGAATCTCTGCAATACCTATATTTTGTATTTCAACATCCACTCCCATCTTCTTCTACTGAAGATAGTCCATCTTGGCCAATATGAAATAAATTCGAATGTTAAACTATGCCTTTCCCATTTGAACTCTTTGTTCTTGTACTGTTGATGTATCTGTAGAAGTCCCTGAATGAATACTCTGTCCATTGTCGCTCCTGCCTTGATTTTTTTTTATGTTTGTATTGTTATCATTTGTACCTAATTCCTTGTTTTCAAGGTATACATCCATACAAACATGACATAGTATTTAAACATGGTTATAACATGCACCTTTATGTGCCTCTTAAATCTCGGAAGAGGATTACTTCTCCTTTACCAACTCTAGAAATTTTTGCATTACTTTGATGATCTTTCTGCTCCTGAACCACATGTTCCAACTGTCTGCATCCTTCTGTTCCTTTTCTTTCATTTCTTCAGAATCGAGAATGTTTCTAAGACAATTTGATCCATATGTATCCCTTTAGCTGATTATAAGACAATACATTTTTCCATATTATTTACTAAAGGATATGAAATATTCATAACAAGATTCCTCTCACTGTAAAAAAATATGTATAAGCGGCTATCCAAAAATCTCTTTAACGAGATTCCTCTCACTCTATAAAAAATTGTAAATACAACTATCTAGAAATATCTAATGAGATTAATCTCACTCTTTACATCATATAAGGTGGAAATATAGAAACTCTCTTTACAAAATTTCTCTAACTCATACAAGGTGGTAATATAGAAATTTACAGAGTCCCTCCCACTCTTATAATTTACAATGATTGGATTACAAGCCTTCTAATAGACTTTAGGATATTACACATATGCATATTATATTTATAAATATACACATTTACAAAAAATTTAGATGGTTTACTTATGGACTCATTCTCCCCATTGTACTGGAAGGATTTTTGTAGATTTTGACCTCTGATAATGCCTCTGACGTTGATGTTGAATCTGACATTGAATTCGATGCAAAATCTGATGTCGAATCCAAGTAACCATTGGACCAAACTATCGATCTTCCTAGTAACTTGCACAACCTCTATTTGAGAATACCAAGTATCATTGTTGTGTCTAGAGTATCTTCCCTTGAATACACAAGTACTCGACCATTCTAGAATGTGACTACATAACCATCATCCTCAAATGTCGCAACTAGGAGCAGGTTTACTTTTAAATCGGGGACATACAACATATTTTTTATTCCATAAATCCCCCCGAATCGAGCTAGAATCTTACATATCCATACCCTCTTATTTCTTGTCTAGTATTGGTTCCATATCCCACAAATCAATCTTTGTTAGCTTTTGAGAAAGTAGAAAATAATGATCTCATCCCAATCATGTGGTGATATGAGCCACTATCCATGAACCATTATTCGATGTCTTCATATATCACTTTTCTAAGACCAGCCATCAGGAAGTATTCTTTCCCACGCCTTTCAGTAAGACCATTAACTTCATATAGAGTTTTTGTTTGTCTTCTCGCAAGTGCCTTCACATCCTTCAGGTTCTTCTTCAGAAATAAGTGCAGGTAAAGTGTCCAACACTTCTCAATCTGGTGTCCACTCTTACCACAATAAGAGCATAGCATTTTGTTCCACTATCCCTTCTTATCATTCCTCCTTTTCCTCTGACTTGAGAAATGATCTTCCTTCTTCTTGGAGGGATTTACTTGCACATACTGTCTTCTCATATACTTATGCACATCATGGTTTCTAGTTCCATAGGAAGAACATGGATAACTAGACCATTCTCCAGTGGGAAAAGTCTTCATTCCTTCTCCTGTAGCATACATATCTTTCCCTGAAGATGCCTTACACATCTTACTCTTCTATGGACTGGAAGGTAAGTCCAAATTCTTATGTAGGACTTATTCATTTGAGTTTCTCTTTGCTTCATCTACCCTCAAGAACTCTCCATCTTGATGGGAATATGAAGTGTCTTCTTTCTCAATCATGTTCTTTGAGGTAGACAGTGCAAGGGAGACTATTTCATTCTTTGCTTGTCCAACTTTACTGATTGATGGTGCCATCTACACACTTCTCTCTAGTTCATGAAAAATACTCATGTGGAAATATTTATGACATAACAGTCGATCTTGTAGCCTCCGCTTCTCTTCTTAAAGATATTGCAACTGCATTCTTAACTCGGAATTCTCTCTCTAGATTTGTCAATTAATATTATTCTAGAGTCTCGGCTTCATAAGAACTTTACTCATATCGATTCCTTGAAAATAGCCTTCAAGATCTTCACCAACTAAACTCTTGAATATGATCACAACAATAGTTTGCAACATACGCAAAAACTAGATCTGATACCAACCTGATCCAAAAATCCTTAGACACCACTTATTTCTTTACATATACACATGCAATATCTAACTTGATCCATAATAGTTTACTAATCATATTGAGGTGTTTTGCAAAATTCTGATGATGTGATTTGAACCCAAAAACTCATAAACTGAAGATTATCTTGCTTGATGATGGTGATATGACACAAAAAAAAATAAAAGAACTCAAGTTACATACTTTTGTTTTATCTTTAAGTTCCATTCATTCCAATGAAAACTACCTTCTCCATCTCAAGTACCAAAAACACATGTAAAATGAGTCACATATGCCAGTTTAAGGGATTTTCTTAAATTCCATTGCTCAAAACAAGAAAATAACCATACCATTTAAATACTTGTGAAATTATGAAACTTTTGATTATAAAGTCGACCAATTTCCAAACTAGCTCAAATTCACTCTCTTTGGCATGCAAAACAATGCATTAAATTCCCATTAATGAAAAATTGAGAAAAACATTTTACAACTGACCTAAAAAACAAAATACCTCATATTCATGATCCTTGTGAAAAATCGTGAAGAATTGAAATAAAATACTTGAAATTTTGTCAGGGTACCATTTGGCACGCTTTACGATGCAACACAAAATTAAGCTTGTACTTGCACATACTTATGTACAGTCTCGGTATCCATGACTTGTCTCATGATACATTCACCTTGAAATATGTGCATAGGGATGGGTGTTAACATTGGGATCCATTCCCATTAAATAGGCCATGGTCCTAACCCACCATCCGAATTTAGTGGCAACTTAATTACCATTTTAGGTAAAATATCCGCTAAATGTAGAGGTGTTGGTGTGATGGTTAAAACCACTTGCTATTATAGCAGAGGTCCAGGTTCAATTATCTTCCAAGGAATATACGTTGGTTATATTGTTTGGAGGTTTTTAATATATATGGTTATATTATAATATAATATATGTAATATGTAACTATGCCAAACAAACTCCCATGCATATAAACTAGCTCCCCATGGAATTAAGGTTCGGGTCATGTGGTAAGGTGTATGACCAAGGGATGGGGGCTAACTCTCGGCCCCTTTCTTCCCCCATACAAAACTTTGAATTAATACAAATAATTTAATTTCCATATAGTAATTAATAACTATATGGTGGAACATTGGTTGTGGGAGATTTGTTCAGGCATGGAGACTATGAAGGTCATGGGGTCGAACCCTATGGACTCCAAAAATTTTACACAACATAACCAATGCTAGCCAATGAGGGGTTTCCACATGGTATCCTCTCATTTTCTTTTCAATGCCATGTGTCAAATGATGATTGAAGCACGTGTTACCTAGGAGGTATGACTTGCCAACTCATATGCCCAATCAATTGATCAGTTCACATGGCACCTTGGGGTGTGGCCACATCACCTGTATGGTCATGCCACGTGTCACTATATGGACATGACACATTTCCTTTCACCCCTTTGACTTTTGACTTTGGCCTTGGTTGACCTAAACTTTGATTGCCCATAATGTTTGCATATAAACTCCGTTTGACTTGTCATTTGCGCCATTGGAAATATGACGACGAGATCTATGCAATGATTCCATTTTCGAGACAATTTGAGATGATTGAATTTTGAGAATTTATGAATCCCATGGGACCTCTATGAGCGTTCTGGATCCTCCTAGACCTCTGTGAGTGTTTCAGATCCTCCTAGACCTCTGTGAGAGTTCCTTAGATCCTCCTGGATCAACATGTATACTGCTCAGAGTTGTGGAATATCAACTACAAGAAATACCTTTGTGATATCTATGAGTATTTCCCAGTTCTATTGTTTATTTTTATATTCAACCACCCACCCCACAAAATATCTCAAGGAGCCATAGAAGCCTTAAAATATATTGGTGATTGGTACATGGGGAATTATTACATGTATGTCAGGATATATGGGTGTACACAAGCCCCACATCTCCTCCCAAAGTATGTCCCTGAAAAGTTGTTGTCTAGATAAATTGCATATCAAACTGGGGAGGGAGAAATAACGTCCATTTTTTCAACAATAAAAAAAAAGATGTGGCCTAGGTTCCCAATCAATATAGGAAGATTCACATTGATAAATGTTCCTCATGCCCGAAAGGAAGCTGAAACCTTGTAAGAAATTTTCTTTTGCATAGGAGACCCTAGAATACATGATCCAAGAGGGATTGTCAAAGAACATGCCAAATCAGTGGGGTTGGTACACCCTGTCACACATGATGTAAATTTTGTAGAGGAAGTTTTTAAAGGAACCTTTTCATTTGAAGAAGTATTAAACAGATTTCCAGATGAGATAGAAAAAGAGAAGTTGCACATGAAGAGGAAGGAAAAAGGAAGATATACAAAGAACAATTTATATTACTTTTGGCCAGAGATAAATAAAATGAAGAGGAGATGAAGATTGAAGAAACAAGAAAGGAAGAGGGGAGATATAACAAGGATTTGGAGGATGAAGAAAAATTAAAATAAAAAGAGAAACATAAATAAGAAGAAGCACAACAGAAGGAAGAGGAAGAAAGTAAAAGGAAGACATGCGAGGAAATGAAAAATAATAAGGAACATGAAGAAACAAAAAAGAAGGTAGAGGAAGACAAGAAAAAATAAAACTAGAGGAAAAGAGAAAAAAAGAGGAAGTAGCTAAAAAGGTTGTTGAGGAAAATACGAAGAAGGATAAGCTAGAAGAAAAGGAAAAGTATGAGGTTGAACAAAAGAAAAAGGGAAAAATAGAGGAGGAAAAGAGAAAGAAACAAGAGGAAGCAACCAGAAAGGTCGTAGAAGCCAAGCATAAAAATAAATAAGAGAAGGACGAAAAGTGTCAACTTTCACATGCAACTCTATGTGACTAATTTCATATTTGAAAATTGCTTCCTGGTGATCTAGCTATCACTGAACAACTTTACACTAAAATTATTAACTGAAAACATATGCAGTGGAAAGACAAGATCAGAGATGAATCATTAATACACAAGAGACACAATAATTCTACTATGTAATCTTGTTAACATTAGAAATACTGAGGGAAAAACCATCCCTCCCAGCCAACACAATTTCACCAAAAATATGAGGACAACCTTGTCCTTCAAAGTCACCAAAAATGAGAACACCCTTGTTCTCCAATATACAAATAAGAAAACCAAACCTCAAGAATATTATGGAAATCTCCTCTAGCCAAGAATTTTTTGTAGATCACTTCTACAGCCCAAGAATCTGCTTTGTCCAAGAATTTGTTGTAGATCACCTGTGCAAAAAAAACAGATACATGATTCACCTTACAAGAAACCCATGAACATACGTTGTTTGTTTCACTACAAATCACATATACCATATACGTGATTTGTCGTTTTGCAATCCTCGTATATGTGTGGTTCACCTTCATGCAAATCACATATAGTCTCAGAAAATTAGTTTTCTTCACACATGCATCCTTCCTCACTTTTTTATTTTGATCCAGAAACCTTAGGCTAGATCTCCTAGGTGTAGAAGTCTCCTTGCCACAATTTCCATACTCCTTAGCACAAGTGTTTACTCACTTATGTTAACTCCATGATGCCACACTATGATGATCTAATGTCACAATGGCATATCTCCTTTATATATGAGTTCAATGAGTGAGTTTAGGAGCCCATAAAATAAGAAGACTGAAGAATAAAGAAGAGCTACTGAAGAAAATATGAAGTAAGAAGAGGAAGAAAAGAAAATATCTGGAGAAGTAGAATTAAAAATAAAAGCCAAATAAGAAAGAAAGAAAAAATAAGAAGATCTTGAAGAGGAAGAAAGGTAGAAGAAAAGGAAKATGGATGAGGTGAAGAATAATGGGGCAAGCCCAAGTTCCAYCATAGTAAACATACCCATTCATGCTTGTACTCCCCTAAATCAATTTCCAAGAAATTTTCCTACTCATCACGATTATTAGAATTGGAAGATGTCATGGTGGATGTGGAAGAATATTACTACAACAATTCAACAAAGGAGATTGACAAATTATCGAATAAAATAAAGAGAGGTGAAACATCCATTAACAAAGGGTCTTCCAATAGAATGATTGTATGGAAATCAATCCCAAATCCCCAGGTCAATGCCTTGGAAAATGCCACATCCCTAATTACATTTTTAGGGGCTAACATGGTATCAGTGTGTTAATTGAGTGCCACACTAGACCTCTGCAAAGCGAGGGTGGCCGAACTAGAATAAAAAATGAAGTACCAAAGGGAGAATCTAGAAACTGAGTTAAAGAGTCGAACTAGTACAACTGAGCAACTACATAAAGATGAGTTGGAAGCTCTAAAGTTGGCACAATCACAAGAAACAAAGAAATTTAAAGCATCCCATGCACAAGAGATAGCCAACATGGATACAAAACACCAGGGACTCACCAGATTCTCAGAGAAGCAAGGGAACAAAATGTTAGGGCTAGAATGAGAAAATAAAAAACTAAAAAACATCATAAAGGAAGCAAAAAATAGGCTCTTATCATAAGAACCATGAAAGAGGAAGCTAGCGCTGAAAATGAAGAGCTAAAAAAATTACATAGATAATTCTTCTGCACATTAAATAGAATACATAGATACATGGATGATCAAATTAGATTAGCAGACCAAATACATGAGCTGAAAGACCAATACAAGAGGGCTCAAGATGCATTTGATAAAATTTTATATTGGAAAAGTGCATATCTTGAGCCACCTGGTACATTTCCAAATACAATCAGAAGCATAACTTAAAATATCAAGTATTGTTTGATTCCTGGAAATATATTTTTTAAGATATTGAATAAACTCAAGAGCTAGCTACCAAATCTTGCAAAAATCTTTGGACTTCTTCAGATGACATACTAGAAGTATTTGGAATGCAAATCATGCAATGATTAGATGAAGCGGCCCCAAGTGAGTTGAGGGTTGTAGAGGTATAAACACAACAAGACCTCAACAAGCAAGCTATATGTCAAATTGAAGAGGTGATTAACAAAATCCTAAATGGATATTTGATGAAACCGACCTAGTTGATTACATCTGCAATGAACTACCTCAAAAGGATTCAACGAGATATAAAACTGGAAATAGCTTCCATAATTTGTGATGGTGAGCTACAACTACAAAATATGCATCTCAGCAGAGTAGATGTAGTCTTGAAGAACTACGAATTATGGAAGGCTTACAAAGACTATATGGAATCCAATAAGACCTCATAACTTTTGTATGAAGTAATAATTATTTTTCTCTCTAAAATTCAGATTGTACACCTAATAGAGGTATATGAAATGATAAGGTACAATTGTCATCTAAGATGATGATAGTTATAGACTGTAACGAGTCTCTCTTGTTTTATTAAAGAGAGATCTACCAAGGAAGGGGGACTTTTTCCCATTGTATAGACTGATAATTCTATTATTTTTTAATATATGAAAATTAGAAGGAATTTTGAGATCATGGTTGTTGTCAAATGTGTGTGGGACTACTCTAGATACGTTTTTTTTATTTAATTTTTGTTTTGAATACTTTTCATATGAACTACTTTTATGTTCAATATTTGAGATGCTTATGCTGCCATAATTTCTAATGGGTACAGTTTTTTTCTGCAACTATTTGTGATGATACCTACAATTTCATTGTTTTAACATATTGTTGACTAGCATGAACTATTTATTCTGTCAAGAATATTATTCTAAAACTGTATTCATTTAGATAGTATTTATCTCGGTCAAGATAGGATAAGATAGAATAGAATAGTTAATTTTATTTATATTTTGGATAGTTTAATTAATTACTAAAATAAATTTCATAGGGAACAATCCAATTTTCATTATATTTCTATTAACCCTTAGTGGCAACCAGGCCCACATACTGGTCTAAAGTGCTATCCCAAACGCGAGTAGGTCTGATGGGGACCCACCATTGGGATTTTTCCCTTACCTGCATGACAATAAATTTGGACCCGTCAACAAAAATGGTCAATACGGAATTATAGAACCCTACCCATTCTATTCTATAGAGAAACCCTTCATGTCGCGGTGAGTCTCAATCCGTGAACCTTGAGATAGTACCCGACTTCAACTCTAGTTTGAAATTTGTTATTTATTTTAAAGGAACTCATATATGTATTTTGTTTCTTTCAATCCTTCATAGAAATATTAAAAAATAGATCTGAGTGTCATGACCCTATCTTTTCTCATGAAAATATGTAAAAATAAAGAAAAAAAAAACTTCCCTTTTGGTCCAACAAAGGGCTCTAATATGTAATGTTATGAACCTTAGTATATGAAATATAAAAACTCTTAACTTTAAATTAATGAATTATATCCACAGAAGAATAGACACAAGAACATACAAAAAACCTTTAAGGTAGAGAAAAACCATCAATTACTCCTTATGGAAGGAACCACTCCACAAGCTTTGATTTTCAAAATACAATCCTCAACATATTTCCATACAATGATACTCTTGTGTATATATAATTTTTCATGAGTATTCCTATGAGTCTATGCCAACTACCCATCATTATTACATTTATTACCTCCAACTACCTAGTGGAAATTTTTACTCTCCACCAACTTGCGAAGTGGAAATTATTCCATGATTATGGCCACATTATATTAATTATTCCCCTTAGGTACCTCCCTAGGTATCTCATATTGCATGAATTATCCTCTCTAATTACATAAAAATATACAACTATGCAAATGTTTTTCAAGAATTTCCATCATTCTAGTATTAAATTGAAATCTTAACATGAACATATGCATATTGTTTTATAGGAAAAATAACAAACTGATATGAATACAATTTTTTCTAAGTTAAATAACTTTTTCATAGATAAAATTTAAACATTCTAGAAGGTAATTTGATTTTCTATGTTTCATCTTTTTACACCATATTCTAATAAGTTGTGCATGTACCTCGAATAATGATTCCTAGTCAATACACTATTGTTTTTCTAGATTTGAATTGCAACTAAGACATCATGAGAGAGAATCATTAGCTTTCATTATCCCATCTATATGGAACCTAACTTAAGTCAAGATCTCCCAAAATTGATTTTTATAGAGTGGAATGACTCTCATTGGCACAAAGGTTTGGGTTATACTAATATACCTTTCAAATCTAGAATATGTTAAGAAATTGGTCATTCAAAGGATGTATGTCCCAAGGCCACTATTTCAAACTAAGGAGAAAGGAAAAATATCTTAAACCTTTCATTTGGTATATGAATCCCAGAGATTGTCCCAAATTCTAGGTTTCTTACTCACTCCAAGCCTTCTACGTCATCAATAGTCCTTGTCCCCTCCTCTATGGAAAAGAATGACCTTTAGGATTTAGTTAAGTGACATGAATATTCCACCCCTATCATGGAAGGAATTCATATAGACAATTCCTTATCGGGGTTGAAGTAACCATATGAGTAAAATCACCTAAAAATGGACACCACTCCTACATCAAACGTGGAATAGGTTTGTCAATTAGTTTTGATGTAACCTTGACCATTTTTTTACCTATTTGGCTAAGTGGATGGATATACAAAGAAAAGGAAAAAATAGGCATGCATTTTATTGTTCAAGTATCCCAAATAGAAGAGTTAATTTGTAAATGGTGGGCCTATGGCTTGTTAGTTTCATCAACACAAATCCTTTGCAGAATTAAATTTTGATCTATGCGCTTGAATGGGTACCCCTATTCAAATTTGGGCTCAAAGTTTCTATGGAAATAGCTGGGTGCACATAAAGTCCTTATTCACAATATTAGTGAAATATATACCTATACATATGCCTATTCCAAATATTAGAGAATCATTTATGATTATGCTATGCTTCAATATGGAGAAATTAATACACAAATAACCAATCCTTTTATTGTTTCATTGTGTCGACACAATGATTTTCACCTTATATATCTACCTCACACTATTTGATCATGTGTAGATATATAAAACCAATTAATTAATCATATAAACACATGGATTAGGTAAGAATTCAAATTCTTAGGTACGGAGGATCATCTAGGTGAATGGTGGCAGAAGAACTCAATGCAAAAATAGATAAGAATTTTAAATGTTAATACATCTTCTTGGGTTGTCAACGTGATATATCCCATGCTATTAGGCTTGAGGGTTAGATGTCTAGATTGTAGCTAACACACACACATTAATGTATAAAGGAGATCCTCCAATTCTTTTCATAGGTTTGGTACCAATCCGAGACATAGGTGAAAGACCAAGTAGAGTGCATAAGACACCAACTATCTAACAATTGAAGTGATGCTCTATGGTGAACCTCCCTATGTTTAAGCGGAGCATATAGTGACAACAAGGATGTAGCTATTTATTTAGTGATTTAATTAGTATTTAATGGTGAATACCCTGCTAGTGCGCATCTCTATTGAGTGGAGTATACACAAGTACATCCAAAAATATAAATCAAACATCATAAATACAACAATTAGGAAACTGCATAGTATAAACAAAAAAGATTCATTTTTCTCAGGAAATTCATTAGAAAGGGTGAGATATGAATGCTTAGAAATATCATGCATTACTAATCCCTAAAAACATTGCAGATGACCATGGCTTAGAGACACCTTTTATCATCATGGGCAGGCTCCTTGACTTGTTTGTCCCCTGATCTTCAATTAGAGTGCACTATTTAATCTCTCATCTCTGCTCTTCAAGATTCCCAAGTTCTCCTTGCATCTCCCCATTGATGCCCTTCTTCACTACAATATTTATTTTTAATGGGATGCCTTGGAAGTCCGACCATCACAATGGTGTGTTTCCACTTCCAAGTAAATTTTGGACATTTTCTCAATTTTGTTAATAAAAAAACAATTACAAATTTAAAAGAGGTTTGGTGAGGATCCAATCTGGATCATGCCTACCCATTTGTGTGATTTTGGTTCCAAAAATACTCAACTTCCTTCGATATTATTCTTCTTCAATCATTAATAATACTTTGACAAATCTCCAAGAAAGGGTGCCTCCACTGCAATATGGAAGATAAATGTTGAATAGGGGATTCCTTTGGCATAATCCTATCATCCATATCATGGATAGAGATGACATATGTTGTTGCATTAGTTCATTGGAAAACCACTGCTCCTTGGGATGCAAGTGCAATAAAATCCTCTTTCCCCTTTACCTTGACTCTCTAAGCTTTCTTCTTGGTTGTTTGGTTCTTGGGATGGAGTTCTGAGTGAAGCCTCCAACAATTGTCCTCCTAATGTCCAGTCAATTTCTAATACTGGAAATAGTTATTTCATGGGTTACTTGCCATTCTAGAGTGCCAACAATTGATATCCTTATGACCCCTTTTATCATAATAGAAACAAGCCAAATATACTATGACATACCTTCTTGGTTTATGATTATGCTTTCCATATTGGTAAATTGGTCCCCCAAGAGTTGGAATGGATATGGATGGTGGAATCATCTCTTTTCTTCCCTCTTCCAAGCCTCTACAAGTAGATCTATGTGTCTCGGTGAAACCTCCTTTTCCAACTACCTTTTCCTCCATGGGAATGGCTTATTTTCTAGTTCCTCTTGCCTTGACGAAGGTGGTTTGAGCTGAAATTGTGCCATCATATCCAATTTTCCTCATGATTCTAGAGCCAATGCCTCTAGTGTGATTTTCACAGTCACTGAAGGTCTCTTAAGGAAGGATCTTGGAAGGTGGGTTCAATGGGATTGACTCTGTCATGGTGCTAGATTCTACAGAGGAAACAAAAGGGGCTTGCTTGGTATCTTGGACAACTACTTGTATCCTCTTCAAGGTCTCTTCCTTCACTACCAAATCCTAGTATAGTTGAGAAGTCACTTCGGTGAACCTCTTCTCTTGTTAATTATCTAGCTAAGTGAATTTAGCCCCAAATTGAAAGAGATGCAATATATTCCTGTCTAATTCTACCCTCATGGTGGTGAAGGAGTCCTAACATATGGAAAGTTAATTTTTTAGCTCATCTTCTTTCTACCTCCAATACTAACTTTCTTCTTGGATCCACCTATTGAATTCTCTCGACTCTTCTATCTTCTCCCTCTTCAAGTATTTTCTCATGGTAGCTACTTCAATGTCTTTGGTGAACATACTTTGATATGATATGATCCATAAATGACGGGCCTATGTCCTATCCATTCCACCAACATGGACCCTTCATGGAATTAAATTTTAATCATTATGCTTGAATGGGTACCCCTATTCAGATTTGGGCTCAATAATTCTATTCAATATTTGGGTGCACATACAATTCCTTATTCACAATCCTATTGAAATATATACCTATAGATATTTTCATTCAAAAAATTAGAGAACTATTTAGGATTATGCCCCGCTTCAATCTGTATAAACCAATACATAAACAACTAATCCTTTTGTCATTTAGTTGTTCCAACACAACACTTTACACCTATGATACCTACTCCACACTATTGAATGTTGTGTAGATATATAAAACCAAGCACTTAGGTACGAAGAAACATCTTGGTGAATGGTGCTAGAATAAATCAATGTCAAAATAAAAAATAAAGTGAAATGTTAATACATTTTCTTGGGGTTGTTGGAGTGATAATTACCATTGTATTAGGCTTGAGGGTGAGTCGTTTGGGTTGTAGCTAACACACACACACATTAATTGTAGCATCCCCATCCCCAAGTTGGGAAATGCCACACACAATTTCTTCCTCTTATACCAATTAAATTTATAAAAATTCTCTGCATATGATTACAATTATGAATTTCTATACATTCCTAACAATATAAACTTAATAATAATTGAATAGTAAAATACCATGACAAAAATATCATAAATAATCACACATTAATTAAAAAAATCACATAGAAGGAACTTATCTTTGTAAATAAATCACCAACTGTTTGTAGACCTCAGACTTTCCTCCCATCCATAGACTCTGCTGCTCATAAGCTCTCAACAATAGGTCACCCCCGAGTTGGGGCTAGAAACTCCACCAGGGAAGGATTCCTAATCCAGACTAAAGTCTAATCAGTACAATAACACTCAGGTCAAGGTGCCAACTACTACAATTAGCCTACAATATCTCATTTTCCACAACCTATCCCACCCCAAGAAGTGTGCACCTTCTCTGCTCAACATTCCTTCAACTACCCCACTTCCCTTATGGGGCTTCAACAATAGGCCAGACAGAAAGTCTTAGAGCCTTGTATATATTTCCTAGCAACCAAGGAACAGTTCCCAATGGTTCTCTCACCCAGAGAGAATTCTCACATTCCTGAAAAATTGCTTCTTCAAGGTACATACATGCCTACCAACCTACTTCTTCATATCAGATTACCCAGGCTTACTGGTTACAAACAACTTCCCAAGATCCCAAGTACAAGTACGAATCAAGATGGTAAGGAGGGTATGAATGGAATGATTCAAGGTGAGAATGATTAGTGAATGATGGAAAATATACTGAGTTCTTACTTTTTATATGCATGTTCCCAATTTGACACTTGTCATGTTGGGAACTACATGGAACCCACATGGTGATATGTTCATCCCACTTAGGAAAGTATGATAAATATAAATATATCCCATAAATTAGACTTTAAGAAATATTTTTATAATATTTCCTTGGCTTAAGCCCTCTTGGCTAAATCCCTCTTCCTATACCCTTAGCCCCCTTTCCATTTAGTGGAGTTTTATCCCCCAATAATCTTTTGTCTAGTTGGTTTGCAACAATGATGTATTTTTATTAATATCTGAGTGTAATTACATATTACAATAATAGGCTTATTGGTCTTTTAGTATTCCATCTCTATATTCTAATAACCACACAAGCACTTTGGCCTCAAAACATATTTACAATGGCACTATGGCCCAAAATACCTTGTCTCACCAGCCTATATGTACATTTACAATTGGGGTTTGGCCTAGGGGTATTACATTCCCCTCCCCCTTATTTATGCATTGTTCTCAATGCATTATATACACATGTACAATCAAAATATTCAAAGAGATGCAGGTACTCCTCCTGCATAACATCTTCATGCTCCCAGGTTGCATCCTCATGTCCACTAGAACTTTAGTGGCCCTATATCTCAATTTGGGAGAAAAATGACCTTTTGATCCAATATGCGCACTGACTGGACTCAAAAGTCTTCGTCTTGCTCCACCTGAATCGCATTCCAATCAATTACATTATTAGCATCAGGTACATACTTTTTAAGAAAAGACACATGGAATACATTATGAATGCACATGGATGCAGGTAGTGCAAGCATGTGTGCAACAAGACCAATCCTTTCTAGGATTTCAAAGGGTCCACAATATCTCACTGCCAGATTTGAAAAGTTCCCCAACTTCAAGGAACTTTTGTTGGCCTTCACTTTCAAGAAAACATGGTCGTCCACTTTAAAATCTCTGTGAGTTCTACCCTTATCTGCATAGCTTTTCTACCTATCTTGGGTAGCATTTAAATTCTGCTTTATCTTCACCAGCTATTCTTCCATTTCCCTGAGTAACTTTGGCCCAACCACATCTTCGTCTATTGGGTTTTCCCAACTCACTGGCGTATTGCACTTTCTTCCATATAATGCTTCAAATGAGATCATCTTTAAATATGTTTGACAGCCATTATTATAAGAAAATTCAACTAAGTGCAAATAATAATCCCATTTTGATGGTTTTTCCATCACATACATCCTCAACATAACTCCAATCACCCGATTGACCCACTTTGTTTTCCCATCGGGATTTGGATGATATGTTGTGCTACAATCCATATTTGTCCCAAATCCTTTGAATAATCCTTTCCAAAATTTTGATGTGAAATTGAGATCTTTGTCAGAAACTATTTCCTTAGGCACACAATGAAGCCTGACAATTTACCTCATATAGATATATGCAATGTTAGCTACCTTGTGAGTTAGATTCACTAGGATAAAATGGACATCTTTAGTAATCTTATCCAAAATCACCATGATGTAATCATGTTGCTTGGTTGTTATGGGAAGCTTGGTGATGAAATCAATTGTCACCACTTCCCATTTACACTCATGAATTTGAAATGGTTGTAACAAAATAGTTGGATGTATATGCTCAACCTTGACCTTCTGACATTCTAGACATCTAGCAATGTAATAATCCATAACCTTCTTCATGCTAGGACAAAAATATTATCTCTTTACAGCTACAATTGTCTTTTGGTAGCTCAGATGGGCAACATAAGGCACATTATGCATCTCTTTCAACACTAAAATTTTCAGCTCCTAAAAATTAGGAACATAAACTTTTCCATTGCGCATGAGGATTACATCCTTCCTTAGCTCATAGTCTTGAATTTTCTGTTGCAAATTACCTTTCTATAATTTTTCTTTTGTCTCCATATAAAGATGATCTATTTTTCAAGATTCTAAAATTATGTATTTTAAATCATATTTATACATGCAAATGGTTGTAGCATGTATCTCATGCATCCTCTTGATGAGTGCATCAGCCACCTTGTTCTGTTTTCCTTTGATATGCTTTATCTCAAACTCATATTCATTAAGGGATTCCAACCATGTACTTTGTCTGGAACTATATTTTGGTTGTCCAAATAATATTTCAGACCACTATGGTCTATCCTCGGCTCAAATCGGTTTCCCATGAGTTAGTGTCTCCGCATCTTCAAGGCATGCACTATGGCTACCAATTCCAAATCATGAGTAGCATAGTGTCTCTCATGCTCTTTTAAATTTATTGAATAATATCATATCACATGCCCAATTTGACTATGGAATCCACCATGTCCTTCCTTGCATGCATCAATGCACACAACAAAATCTTCATTAGGATAAAAAAATCCTCAATATTGGTGCACTTGTCAGTAAGCTCTTCAAGTGATGAAAACTTCTTCCACAATCAGGGGTGCATTAAAATCTTACACCCTTTTGCAAATATGTGATTGGGTGTGAAATATTTGAAAAGTCCTCAATAAAACTTCTATAATACCCTGAAATCCCCATGAAAGATCTCACCTCTGAGACATTCTTTGGTACAGACCATCCCTCAATGGATTTTATCTTTTATTGATCCACTGTTATCCCTTCCTATGAAATGATATGGCCCAAATAATGTATTTTCCTCTTATAGAATGAACAGTTGCTCAAATTTTCATACAAATGATGCTCCCTCGATACTTTTAACACCATCCTCAAGTGTTGTTCATTCTCTTGTTTGGACTTAGAGTATATAAGAATGCCATCCACGAAGACAATGAAAAACTTATCCATGTAATTTTTGAAAATACCATTCATCAAACAAATAAATACAATTGGTGCATTTGAAAACCCAAATGACACCATTGTGAACTCATAATGACCATACATACCTCATTCTGAAGGTTGTCTTTTTTATATATTCTTCTTTAATTCTCACTTGATGATAGCTTGATCGGAGATCAATATTGGAGAATATTGTTGCATCCTTTAGCTAATCGAAAAAGTCATCTATCCTTGGAAAATGATACTTTTTCTTCATAGTCACCTTATTTAGCTGCCTGAAGTCAATGCAAAGCCTCAAGGTACCATCCTTATTTTTCACAAATAATATTGGGCACCCCCAAGAGACACACTTGGGTATATATACCCCTTATTCAACAACTCCTCGAGCTGCATTTTCAACTCCTTCAACTCTATTGTACTCATCCTATAAGGAGTCTTGGACACTGGGGATGATCTAAGCATCCAATTTATAGATAAATCAATATCTCTCTTGGGTGGAAACCCCATTATTTCTCCAAATACATCCTCAAACTCTTTCAAAACTACATAGTCTCTAATGCTTGGCGCTTTATCTTTGGGTGTCTCTTCCATATGTGTTGCAAATATTTTGCATCCTTTCCCGAATCTTTTCTTCAGCTACAAGGCTAAAACTTCTCTAATAGTTACTGCCCTTGGAATACCTTAAATTGTTCTCAAGTTCCCTTCCTCATCCAAGTAAGTAAATTCCTTTTTGTAACAATCTAGGACAACATCATGCTTGTCCAACCAATCCATACCAATTAGGAAATCGTATGAACCCAATGATATGATATTCAAATATTCCCTTTTGCATAGTCCTTTCATGTCCATTGGAAATTATTTAACCATCTCATTTATTCTTCTTTAGATTCTGTAGCTAGTTGCACCAATTTTTTTTTCCCAATATTGCTTCTTGGAAAATGAAATATTTCCACCATCTTAGGATCTATATAACTATGACTAGCTCCTGAATCAATTAAAATAACAATTGGTTGGTCATTGATCTTACCTTCCACTTCAATCATATGAGACTGAAACTTAGTTGGCTTGTTATCCAGGGTTGCGTAGATTCTCGACACATTTCTTCCCATGTCCTCCAATGTATCAACTTGTCGTACATTGTGAACAGTCCTCACTTTTTCACCTTTGTGAGGGAAATATCTGTACATATTATCTCCTTCACAACCCAAACATTTAATAGGATGTTTCCTTGACCTTTTCTCCATTTTTTTTGTCATTCTGGGCCCATTGGAAGCTGGTTGTCCCTGAGGATTATTTCTAAAGAATGGTGGATTGCTCCCCTTATTCCTCTACTCCATCTTTCCTTTCTTCTTTTCTTCCCAAGCCTTTTGAAAATTTGGTCTTCCTCTATGTTGATAATAGATAAATTTATCTCTCCTTATGGTTTTCTCCAATGTCTTGGGATCATCATATTGTATCTTATCACTGAAAAATTGATGGAATCACACTCAGGTACCTTTGAATCTTGACATGCTCATCCTTGATAAAGTAAACATATTTTAACAGCTCTAAGAATCTCCTTTCATACTCATCCATGGTCATACTTCCAAGTTTGAGTTCGAAGAAATCCTTCATCTTCTTATCATAATAACGCTTGGTTAAGTATTTCTTTTTAAAATACCTTTTTATGTTGAACTCCTTCAAAGTAATCTTCTTCTCATCATTGTGTTTCACTTGCACAAACCAATCCCCTCACATTGATGTTTTTCCATTGAGATGGTAGATGGAAATTCTACCGTCTTCCCATGAGGAGTAATTATGTAATTGAAAGTACTTCCTCATGCCCAATAGCCAAGTCTCTGCATCCTCATATTTCTTCTGCTCACCATCAAAGGTAGGAGGCTTGATCTTATTAATTTATACTTGTAAATAATCTACATCTGACCTCCTCTTATGCCTTTTGACAGGAGATGATATTGTACTATTGTGTGCTCTTCTAACCAAGTGTGTTGGTAAGTCATGAAGGTGTCTACCAACACCTTCCTATTCTCCTCTTCTGGAATGAGATCTATGACTTCTTGACTTGCTTGATTATGTCTCCTTGTCCATTTTATTCTCTATTTTTTCCAAGATCTGCAACAAATTATTTTGAAGCCATATTATTGCTCTTTGTCTTTCATAAGCCTCTCATTATCATATTTATAAATCTAGACATATTTTTTCATACTTTTTATAGTTTTCACCAAATTCATACTTTCTTCTTTGCCTTCTCCATGCCCATTGGGTTGTGTCCCTGCATTACACATGCTCAAACAAAACCCCCTAAATTCATCCTCATGCTCAAACAAAACCCCTAAATTCATCCTCATGGATATAATTCCTCTATGCCTCTTCCATGCCTCTAGTCCCTTTGTTGATTTCGTTCTATTCTATTTTTCCTTAAATATGCAAAATGTGCATGCAATAGAATTTGTTAGACCACAATAATTTAACAAATCTATTAAGATTATGCACCATTCCGCCCTTTTAAAACACCAGAATATTATTTCTAATTTTTTTTGAATTTGACTTCCCAGATCACATTTCTAGGTGAATATATGGAATCCTCTTTCCAATACCTTTCTAATGAATGTTTTCTTTCTCAATTCTGAGTTTTTAGCAGAAAGTTGTCACCATTTGATCAGTACTCGTTTACTCCTTCTGCTCACCCTTCAACCAGGTGCAATTTTTATCTTTTCTCATGCATATTTGCACCTGGTCCCTTGGAATTTTGTTATAATAACAAATGGGTTCCTTCATGGCCATATTTTGGACAATATGTCCAATTTTCACCTTCATTTGAGCTATAAGATGCTAGATACAACATGTTGAAGTTTTGGTTAATTTACTTATTTTAGCACATAATTCTATAGGTTCCTTCTACCCCATCCTCTGCATTTTTAAATGACCAAATTATGAATTTGGCTCCATGTATATCTTTTATGGCTCAATATATTTTTTTAGACTTCTCCTGCGCCCCAATCCGATTCTCGGTCAGGAAGTTATGGCCTCTGGAGTGAATCGGTACCCAAAAACTACCTTGCATTTTTTGTCCTGCAACTCCCTCATATAGGCTTTGTTTGATGAACAATTTATCTCATTAGAAAGATCTCTCTAAACTCTATCATTTTAGTTGAAAAAACTCTATGTCCTATAAGGAAATACAATTTTGTAAAAATTTGACTTCTAAAAATGTTGTTTAGGCCTCCGAAAATGGCCTACAAGTTAAACACCTGGAAAATACCAAATTTTCCCGATAATTTTCATTGGTTTCTGTAAATTTTGGTTGATTTATGTTGACTGGAATGATGACGTGGAATCCTAGCTCCACCTGGCACCTCGAAGTGGTGCCATGTCAGCCTCTGACTATGATGACCTGCCTCGTCAACCTCAATATTCCTCCCATATCCCTTATTTCTCCTTTTTCCTTTTCTTACCTCTGTTGGCACCCATTACTGTATTTTTTGGGCCCACAACCAATAGTTTCCCATGTGGAATCTATTTATTGGGTCGTTAGAATGGGAGGGCCCCATACCATACCCATTCTCCATGAAGCACAAATTTTCTTGCTTGATTAATCCAATGGCAGAGGATCAGAGGGGGTCGATAGTGATCAACAGTCGCCATTGCACCATGCCCCCCACTGACCTATCGGGCATTAACAAAGGGGGGAGGTTCTATGGTGGAAACCATCGGTTTCCTGTCTAGCGATGTGTCAGTGTCTTGGTGCACTATGGCCCCTACACTAGTGGTTTCCAAAACCATTAAGGACCCCCAATGGTGGTTTCCAAAACCACCAGAGACCCCCACATCAGGGTTCTACGGGTCTGGAGTCAAGGTTTCCCAGGTGGGCAGGCATCCCTCCACCGTGGTTCCACCTCACTTTCCAATTGCCACTTATTTCCACATCTTCTACTGCTTCCACCTTGTACTTTCCATTGTGTAAGTACATGTCACCCTTCTTCCATGTTATCTAACATGTGGCCCCCATGTCATGCTAACGTTACCATACGGAAAAATACCGAAAATTTTCCCAAATTTCTAAATTTTCCAAAATGCCCAAAAATGTGAATTTCATCATTTTGAAAAGACTGTCATTGGAGCTATGTAATTAAGCTCATTTTGGCTAATGTTGTCCCTATAAGTACTAATCCGACCTCTGCACACGAATTTTGATCTTTTCCCATCAAAATTTCCATAGATTTCACTGTATAAATTGGGATTTTTTCCCAATTCATCCCATTTTCATCCAATTCCGCCATGGATTTATTGTAACCTCCAGAGTTCACCCAAAAATTCCTATTAAAGGATTGAATTGACTATTTTTAATTCATGGGTTCATTTCCATCGAATTACCCATGAATTCTTCCCAAATTTCTCTACATTAATTTCATCAAATAGTTTGCAGATATCACTTTTTGACATTCTGTCAAACAATTTGCAAGCATACTCTGCAAATTTCAATTTTATGCTCTATCTTTGGCCCATGCAGGCTTGGTTTTGAAACATGAGCTTTGATACCACATTGTAGAATCCCCAGCCCCAAGTTGGGTAATGCCACACAAAATTTATGCCTATGATACCAATTTAATTTATAAACATGCTTTGCATATGATTACAATTATGCAATTCTATACAGTCCTAACAATATATAAGATTAAGCATAGTTAAAATCTAAAATACCATGAAATAAATATCATAAATAATCACTTAGTAATTAAAACAAACACATAGAAGGCACTTATCTTTGTAAATAAATCACCAAATGCATGCAGACCTCAAAATTTCCTCCCAACCATAGAATCTGTTGCTCATAAGCTCTCAACAGTAGGTCACCCCCGAGTTGGGTCTAGAAACTCCACTAGGGAAGGATTCTTGACACATACTAAGGTATAATAAGAATAATAACACTCAGGTCAAGGTGCCAACTGTTGTAACTAGCCTACAATCTCTCATTTCCCACAACCTATCCCACCCTAAGAAGTGTGCCCCTTCTATGCTCAATCGTCCTTTGGCTTCCCCACTTCCCTTTAGGTGCTTCAACAATAGGCCGAACATAAAGTATCATATCCCTGTAGCTATTCCCCAACAACCAGGGAACAATTCCTAGCAATTCTCTCAATGAGAAAGAATGCTCACAGGCCTGAAAAATCACTTCTTCAAGGTACACACAATCCTAACGACCTTCTTCTTCAACTCAGATTACCTAGAATTACTAGTTATAAACAACTTCTCAAGATCCCAAGTACAAGTACGAATCAGAATGGCAAGGAGGGAACATATGGAAGGAATCAAGGTGAGAATGATGAGTGAATGATGGAAAATGTACTAAGTTCTTACTTTTTATATGCATGTTCCTAACTTGACACTTGTCATGTTGGGAACATGGACCCCACATGGTGATACATTCCTCCCACTTAGGAACTTAGGATAAATATGAATATATCCCATAAATTAGACTTTAGGAAATATTATTATAATATTTCATTGGTTTAAGCCCCCTTGGCTTAGGCCCTCTTCCTAGACCCTTATCCCCCTTTCTCTTTAGTGAATTTTTATCCCCCCATACTCTTTTGTTTGGTTGGTCTGCAATAGTAATGTATTTTTATTAATATCCGATTGTAATTACATATTACAATAATAGGATCGTTGGCCTTTTAGCATTTTGGCTCTCCATCCTAATAACCACACATGCACTCTACCCTCAAAAAATATTTACAATGGAACTTTGGCCCAAAATACCCTGTCTCACTAGCCTATATGTACATTTACAGTTGGGGTTCAACCTAGGGTTATTGCATCAATGGCTGAAGGAAATCCTCCAATTCTTTACATAGGTTCAATACCAATCTGAGACATTATGCTAGTGACAAAGTAGAGGGAAAATGACTTTTTGGTTACACTCAATGACTCCAACGAATATAAACATAGGAAATAAAACACCCAACATAAGACACCAACTATCTAACAAATTAAGTGATGCTCTATGGTGACCCTACCTATGTTTGAGTAGAGAGTGTTGAACTTATGTTTATATTGAGAGGGGGGGTGAATCAGTATAAGATACTTTTTACTTTAATTAAGCATTCAACAATCATTCATTAACTTTAAAACAATAAATTCATGTAAACTCAAATCACTGTACAAAAATTTTAACTTGGAAACCCTTGTGGGAGAAAACCACAAAAAATTATCTTTATAAATGTCTATAGGCACCAACATATTGTTACGAAGATTGTATGCACCAACCTATTAGAGACACCAATATCCTTAGCTGAGCACCAACTCATCAAGATATTATGTAGGCACCAACCTATTGGAGACACCAATGTCCTTAGTTGAGCACCAACTCAACATGATATTATGTAGGCACCAACCTATTGGAGACACCAATATCCTTTGTTGAGCACCAACTAATCAAGACTTGTGTAGGAACCAACCTAAGATATTCATACATAGAGTATTTTTTACTTCACCTATATGATTCAAACTTCATGTATTTCATAGCATCATCATACCCTTAACATTCATGCTCCAATGCCTCTCTTTCCTTCATACCATATAAATAGATTCAAACCCTAGTTAGATTTAGCCTTTATGCCCTAGAGAACCTCATAGCATCATTCTTGGAATATAATTCCATACTGCAACATCACAACCTCAAAACAATGCACTTTGCAACATCATAGACCTTAGTCCTTCATAGTGCACCCTTAAAACTCCAAGAAAACTCTTATTGCACATTTAGACCCCAAGTATACTCTCCATATTCTCTTGCACACCTTATATATCTTTTGTGCACCTTAGACTTTATATTATTGCTTGGATTCTCTTCAAATGCACATATCTATCCTTTATTTATAGTTTTTTTGTGCTCATTCTTAGGATCGACTTGTAAATACTAGTTGGGTCGACTTGAACTTTCTATCTGGGTTGTATTACCAAAAAATGTATAACTCCTCATTCATAAGGATTTAGAGGGAGTTCCATATACCATTGGAAATTTCTCAGAATAATATTTCCAACCATATAACCTATGCTCCTATTTGAGCTAGTTATTTAAAGTAAGCAATCCTTCAAAGATAGGGTATCCAAATTGAGCATAAAAAATACAAAAACAATATTTCCAACAATATTCATATTGCAATATTTATTTTGGGCATCTGTAGTCTCCCATTATATTTGAAATGAATGACAACAATATTTCCAAAAATATCCCCCTTTTTCATTGATGGCAACCCTTAGTCAATTATGATACTCCCCATGTCTCCAACTTTCCTTGTGTATGTAGTTCTTCCACTTTCTGCAACTTCTCCCCCTTTGACATCAATGACAAAGGGCTTCTTCCCCTGAGCTTGTGCTTCCCTTTATTGACTATATGAGAGATATGTCACTCCCATACAACATTTTTCTCCTTTGAATTCATCAAGAATGTATACATTGCTCGGGGTTTTGTTTGCATTTGCCACTAGTCTTCCTGAATCTGATTTCCTTATCTTACATCCTTTAGAATGAAATGTGAGGTTGAACCTTGATCACACATTTTAATGACACTTAGAATATTGTGTTTTAACCCTTCAACATACAAGACATTCTATGTTTTAGTATTTCCATTACCAATACTAAGAGTACCTTTCCAACTATCCTCGAAGAAGCATTATCCCCAAAGGTAACATTACCTCTTTTTTCTTATTTTAGGGTAATAATTTTTTTTTGATACCATGTCACGTGTTTTGAACATCCATTATCAATTTACCATTTGCTTCCTTTGTCTTGAGCATACATTTCAAGTCCACTTATTTTTTCTTCGGTTCTTCTTGCTTCCTTTTCCACAACTTTGTGTATTCTTCTATATGCTTGGTAAAATCAAATTATTCATTGTTTTGTTTAAGAGACTTTATTATGCTTATTCTACAGTCATGTGCTACATGCACATAGTTATTTCACTTATAACATTCAACATTGTAATCAAGTATGCAAGCAAATAAATTTTAGTTTCTATCCACAAACCCATGAGAACTTCTGGTTTTGTTGCTCACATAATCATCCTTTGAGGTATTGTAAGGACCTCTATTTATGTTTCTCACATGGTCACTTCTTGTATAATCTCTACAATCTATTTCTTTATGACCAAAATCATTGCAAGAAAAACAATAGCCAAGGAAGATATTTTGATACCGGGTTGTGAAAGGCCTTCTTGGTGGAACAAATATTCTGAACTCATTCTTGTTGTTCTTGTGAGAAGAATCAAGTTTATGTTGATAATCATTTCATTTATTGTTGTTACTTTCATTGTTGATGGATCCTTTGAGAATGTTAGCATAGCAATTAGGATTTTATTTAGGATTATTTTGATTCGCATCATAGCCAAGACCAATTTTGATGAATGGTGGCATATGGAAACTGAGGATCTCATTTGAAGTTTCAATGCTCTTTTCAAACTTTAGCTGAGCATTTGACTTCTTCAATTCCTCCTTTAATGAGAAAACTTCATAATCTAACTTCTCACAGGTTTGTTCCTTTTCTTTGAGCTGAATTTTCACTATTTATTCTAGTTGAATCTTCAATATGATAATTATATTCTCTGGTTCTTTAAGATCGTGATCCTTCTTGTCATGTTTCTGCAATTTCTCCTTCTACTTTATATTATTTTTATTAATCTTGTCTATTTCTTTTAAGGAACTAATGAGTCTTGATTCAATATCTTCTTCTTCTTAATCTAGTTTTTCTATATTTTCTTCATCAACGGGTTTTGTTTCCATGGTTATGGAGAGATATTCTTCATCATAATCATTATCTTTCCTTTCTTCATATGGACACTTAGCAGCAAAATGTCCTATTATACCACAATTAAATAATTTCAATGGTATCTTACCTTTGTATTTTCCAGGTCCTCCTTTTATCTTTCTCACAATTTGTGCATCTTCTATCTCTTGTTCATAGTTGGAACAATCATTGAATCTCTCTTCATAAAAATTTCGTAGCTTGTCCCAAATATGTTTATCTGATGTACACTGCATTACTTTGACAAACTCATAATCTGATAGGCCACTCAAGATGAAATCTATTTCTTTTGCATTATTTTCACTTGGCTCCTTCCTAGCTTCATATATATAACCAATTATGACTGATTCCTATATACGAAACCCCAAGGGCCATCAAATATGTATTCATTATTATACTCCATAATGCATAGTTTGTTGCATCGAACAAAGGAGATTTGTTTGTGGAGAGACCTTCCTTACAATCCATATGTTCTTGAGATATTACTTCCAATGGTTAAACTATTTATGAAGGAACCTTATCTGATAAAACTATTGAAATTATGCTTATACTAAGAGGGGGGGTGAATCAGTATAAGATACTTTTTACTTTAATTGAACATTCATTAATTATTAATTAACTTTAAAACATTAAATGCATGTAGAATCAAATCATGATACACAAGGTTTAAGTTGGAAACCCTTGCGGGAGAAAACCACAAAACTTATCTTTATAAATATCTATAGGCGCCAACCTAATGTTACAAAGCTTGTAGGCACCAACCTACTAGAGACACCAATATCCTTAGTCAAGCACCAACTCAACAAGATATTATGTAGGCACCAACCTCTTGGAGACACCAATATCCTCAGTTGAGCACCAACTCAACAAGATATTGTGTAGGCACTAACCTACTGGAGACACCAGTCTCCTCAGCTAAGCACCAACTCAGCAATACTTTTGTAGGAACCAACCTAATATTTTCATACAAAGAGTACTTTTGACTTCATATACATGCTTCATACTTCATATTTCATAGAATCATCATACCCTTAACTTTCATGCTCCAATGCCTCTCTTTGCTTCATACATCAAACATAGATTCAAACCCTAGTAATATTTATCCTACATGTGCTAGAGAACCTCATAGAAACATTCTTGAAATATAATTCCATACTGCAACATCACAACCTCAAAACAATGCACTTTGCAACATCATAGACCTTAGTCCTTCATGGCGAACCCTTAAAACTCCAAGAAAACTATTCTTGCACCTTTATACCCCAAGAATACTCTCCATATTTTCTTGCACACCTCAGATCTCTTCTGCACACCTCGTACTTTATCTTCTTACTTGGATGTTCTTCAAATGCACACATCTATCCTGTATTTATAGTGTTATTGTGCTCACTTTTAGGGTTGACCTGTAAAGACTGGTTGGCATGACTTGAACTTTCTATATGGTTTATTTGATAGAAAAACTCACATCTCCTCATTCCTAAGTAGTTAGAGGGATTTCCATATACCATTGGAAAGTTCTTAGAATAATATTTCCAAAAATATAACCTATGCTCCCATTTGAGCTATGTATTTAAAGTAAAAATTCCTTCAAAGACATGGTATTCAAATTGAGCATCAAAAATACAAAAACAATATTTCCAGCAATATCCATCTTGTAATATTTATATTGGGCATATGTAGTCTCCCCATATCTTTGGCATCAATGAAAACAATATTTCCAACACTCCTTGCACACTTATTTTCCAACTACCTTTTCCTCCATGGGAATAACTTATTTTTGCAGTTCATATTTCCTTGATGAAGGTGGTTTGAGATGAACTTGTGCCATCATAGCCCATTTTCCTCATGAGGCTAGAACCAATTCCTCTAGTGTGTTTTTCAAAGTCATTGAAGGTCTTTTAATGAAGGATATTGGAAGGTGGGTTTACTAGGATTGACTATGCCATGGTGTTAGCTTCCATAGAGGAAACAAAATGGGATTTCTAGGTCTCTTGGACAACTACTTGTATCCTCTTCAAGGCCTCTTCCTTCTCTACCAAATCCTAGTATAGTTGAGCAATCACTTCAATGAAACTCTTCTCTTCTCAATTATCTAACTAAGTAAATTACCCCCAAATTACAAGAGATGTAATCTACTCCTGCCTAATTCTACCCTCATGGTGGTGAAGGAGTCCTAACATATGAAAAATTCCTTTTCTATCTCATCTTCTTTCTGCCTCCAATGCTAACTTTCTTCTTGGAACCACCTATTGAAGTCTCTCGGCTCTTATAGATTCTCCTTCTTCAAGGATTTTATCTCTAGTTAATAGTATATYGTTGTAAGTAGTATTAAATGGTGAATACCATGCTACTTTTCATATGTATTGAGTGGAGTATACACAAGTATATCCAAAAAACTAAATCAAACATAAAAAATACAACAATTAAGCAACCACATAGTATAAACAATAGAGAATTTTTTTATAAAGGGTGAGATATGCATGCTTATAAATTTCATGCAATGTTACTCCCTAAAACAATGTAGATGGCCATGGCTCAGAGACACCTTCAATCATCATGAACAAGCTCCTTGATTCCATCCCTTGATCTTCAAGTAGGTTGCACTCTTTGAGCTCTCATCTCTTCTCTTCAAGCTTCCCAAATTCTCCTTGCATCCCGCCACTGATGTCCTTATTCACTACAACCTTCATTCTTAATGGGATTCCTTGGAAGAACAACCATCACAATTGTTCATTTCCACTTCCAAGTAAATTTTGGACATTTTATCATCTTTGCCAAAAATATAAAATAAAAAAGAACAATTACGAGTTTGCAAGAGGTTTGGCGAGGATCCAATTTGAATCCAACGACCACATATGATAATAATTATGCACACTTTATCCCACTATCATGTATATTGAATGCCTAACTATGAATATGTGTTATTAGCTTTTTTTATTCAATTCGAGGGATGAAATGTTGAATATAGAATCCATAATCGAAGTGTGAAAAGATTAGTAATGTAAATATGATTATTGTTATGAATATATTCTTTACACTTATTTAATTCTTAATATTTGTTCCTTTTAGAAAATAATTTAACAAGGATTTTGCACTGTGGAAAAATCCAAAATAATAATTTCTTTTTACGATATTTATGTTTATTTTTGTATAGAAAAGTATTTATCTTCAAATATTTTTCTTGTGAAAAAAATAATTATATGGATTTTCAATTTAATTTATTAAAGTTATTTTAGATTATAGATTGCAGATATGTTGAATTGTTCTTCATTCTTACATTTTTGTAAAATCATCCTATATCTATCTTAACTTTTGATCTATTGAGTGCCGAGAGGGATCAAATCCTTTGAGGTGCAAACCTTTTTGAAAGTGAAAAACTTGAGGAAAGGTTTTCACCTCGAGGGATTCGATCACTCTTAACACTTGATAGATTTGGAGTTAATATGGATCTAGGAAAATTCTACTCATGACTAAACATGTTAAATTTTCAGATAATAATAATTGTGTATATGTATATTCTCTGAATGAATTTGATCCTTTTAAGTTTACTAAGTATAATCTATAATCTAGAGAGTACTACCAAGAATGTCACTTCAAAAGTTACATGAGGAATAAGGTGAATAGTAGTAAAGTAACAATGCTCAATGATGAAGAAAGTGAATAGTAAGAAAGTAACATAATGCATACAATAAATAATAGATAGATTACACATTGACCAATCCTGATTTTTCTTCTTTAGCTTTTCTTTTACCCACACCTAAGATATTTCCCATATTTTCATATCGATCATATGAGAAAGGAAGTTGATTTTTTGAATACCATTCAAACCTTTAACTAGAGATATTGTAATGAAGGTCACTCTATCACTCTTTCTTTACAATATTAATAGTTTCTCTCATCTCGTCTCATATGCATATCATAATTATATTTACATTCTATTAGATGCTCTTGGTTTTAATACATTAGGTCTCTCTCTCTCTCTCTCTCTCTCTCTCTCTCTCTCTCTCTCTCTCTATATATATATATATATATATATATATATATCAAAATGCATTCTATAGATATTAACATTAAAAAAAAACATGATGAATATAATCATTTTAGTGCGCAAATACTCAAAGAAATCACATCAAAGCAAATGAATGAGTGGATTTCAACTAATAATTGAAAACAACCTAACATTATAATATGTATTTTGAAATTGTTTTTCATTGTATTATTGTTAAAGTCATTCCACTTTATAATTTGCACTATCTCAAAGTTGAAATTTATGCAACAAATCCATTTTATTTGTATCCTTTGTCAAACCAAAGAATTGAATCATTTTATATTATGTTATCATGGAAATCAATGCACCCTCTCTTTTACATTATATCAACGGTTGAAATCAATTCGACGATTGGATTTATTTGTGGCATGTTTCATACATAACATATATTGTATTAGGTTAAAATAAATGGTCTATATTGTCTGTGAAACTAATGCATTGGAATACTTTTATCATTCTTTATAAAAATTTCATTGCTATTTACTAATCTATAACTTTTTGCAAATAGAAGCACCATTACCAAAAATCATTTTTTTTTCTTACTTGAATTGTTTTGATTAATTTCTTATTAAATGAATGCAAATCATATTTAATATAAATTGTCATGCGTTAATAATAAATGATGGATTCTTTTTTTATTTTTTATCCATTTCAATTCTAATACTCACTCCGCCGAAACAATAGAATTCTCATTGAAATTTCCAATGCTTTCATTGTAATTACAATTTTCAATGGAGTAATCACAATTCCCAAAGTTGTTTACGAATTACAATTCCCAATTCTTTAGACTATGAAAAATTACAAATCCCAATGCGAGGTTAAGTGAGTAGATTATGCTGGAATTATCACAATAATTAAAAGAAGATACTGTAAAAATACAAATTTACTTATAGTAAATATTTCGTGGTTCGTATAATGAAGGTAGTTCATGAACTAGTGTAACAAAGGAAGTTATTGAACTAATGTAATGGTGTAACCTATTGTATATCTATGAATCCCCAAGAAGCATTTGTAACTTTGTAATCCCGTTGAATAAAAATATATCGATGCCTTTCTCTCCCCGTGGATGTTTCCTTGATGAAGTGTCAAGGTTTTACCATGTAAAATCTTTGTGTCTTATGAATGTATGCTTGCTAAGTTATTTATCATTAATTTATTGTGTTACAATTATTATATTCTTCCTCTAAAAATAAACAAGTTGTATCTGAGCATGAGGAGAAGGAGAGTCCGGTCATCGGAAATCCATGCATAGATAAGGAAGAATTCTGGTCGTTGGTCATTGATGTGTAGAGAAGAGTCGAGATAGTTTGCAGTTTTTTGAACTATGAAGGTTGTAGAGGTTTGAGTTAAAACCCTATGTTTTTTGTGATTTGTGGCTATGTAGTCACATTTTTTGGGTAAAACCCCTAGCATATGAGAAACAAAGACTATCCATGTTCATATTTGGAGTCACGGTCATGTTTTTGGGTAGAAACCCTAGACGGAAAGCATCAAAGAACCACGCGTCGATTTTGGGTCGCAGAAGAAAATCAAAAGAAGCCATGAGAGGAATTTGTATGGTGGAGGAAGTGAACTGATTGGAAGTAGAGATGAACTAATTGGAGGTAGAGTCAAACCAATTGGAGGTAGAGCCACCAATTTGTTTTTTAAAAAACTTGTGAAGGGAGCTGACTTAAAAAAACCCTATGGAGTTGACTGATTTGGTGAAAACAAAATCGACTAAGTTGAATCCAAGCTATGCAGGAGTCCACAAAAGTTGAATTCAAAACTTGTGAGCCATGTGAAGGAGGTCGAAATTTTTGGTGAAGATTTGAGGTGGAGAAATTTAATGGGAAAAAGAAGTTTGAGTTGTGGAAGCTCAATATGGGAATCTGTTGGTGCAACAAGGTCTGCATAAGGCATTGAAAAGAAAGACAAAGATATTGGTGGGTATGATAGGCGAGGACTGGGAATATTGTGATGCGAGAGCTCTCATTACCATTCGAATTTTTCTGGAAGATGATGTTCTATTCAATATCATTGGAGAAGAAACAAAAACATGTTTATGGAGCATAATGGAGAGCCTTTATATAACAAAATATTTGACTAACCAAATCTACTTGAAGAGGAAACTGTACAATCTATGCATGAAATAAAGTACCAAAATCACTGAAAATTGAATGTATTTAATACTCTTATATGCTAGTTAACTAGTATGTATGTAAACATTGATGAGGAAGATAAGGAAGCCACATTATTGTGCTCATTGCCTAAATATTTGGATCACCTAGTCACTTCCACTAACTTTAGTAAAACTGATTCTCTTGACTATGATTCTGTGGTGGGAGCACTGTTGTCTGAGGAGGGGTGGAGGAAATCCAATATAAAAACCTCCACACCAGAAGCAATGGTGGCTAGAGGTTGGTCCACAGAAAGGGAGGAGGATTCGAGTGGAACATATAGGGATAATACAAAAGGTAGAAATGGTAAGGAAATATGTCGGTACTGAAATAAATCAAGGCATCTCAAGAAATATTGTTGGAAGTTGCAAGAATACAAGGAAAACTCCAAAAGGGAAGCAAATCTAGTCAAATCATGTCCATGTATGATTGATGAAGTCTTAACAACTTGTAACGTCTCACAATTTTATGAAGAGTGGTTATTAGACTTGGGTGCTTCACACCATTAGTGTCCACATCCGAATTGGTTTTCTACATACCAAGTTATTGACAGTGGTAGTGTTATTATGGGAAATACTTTTCTTATAAGACTATTGGGGTTGGGAGTATTAACATTAATATGTTTGATGGAAGAGTAAGGAAGTTAACAGATGTAATACACATACCTGAACTAAAAAATAATTTAGGTTCTTAAGGAGTTTTGGATTCCAAAGGTTACAAATTCACAGGTCAAGGTGGAGCAATGAAAGTGTTGAACGAGAGTGTGGTGGTAATGAAGGCAACAAATATTGGGAATATTTACAAGATGGAAGGGAATACTAAAATAAGTGTAGCAACAATGGCATCTAAGGAAGCAAGTGTATACACTTGTTTATAGTATCAATGACTGGGTCATATGAGAAAGAAAGGGCTAAGGCTATAGGTACTAGTAAACTATAAGTTACTTCAAGACTTACAATCTTTGAATTTCATAAATTTTTATATCTTTGTTGATTATAGTGATGGAGTTAAGGGATGTATATTGTGGGATCCTACTGCCCACAAAATCACCACTAGAAAAGATATGTGCATTAAAAAATAAAAAAGCTTTTCATGATCACAAAGGGAGAGTTGTTTGAAAACTCGGGGAATCATTATATGGCCTAAACGTACCCAAACAATGGTACAATATGTTTGATTCCTTCATGGTGAGACAAAATTTATTAAGAAGTGAGTATAACCATTATGTTTACTTTGAAAGTTTGGAAACTAGTACATTCATTATCTTGGTATTGTATGTTGATAATATGCTTGTTTCAAGCCTAAGTATGGTTAATATCACTAGGTTAAAGGCTCATTTGGATAGGATGTTTCAGATGAAGGATCCAGGAGCAACAAAACAAATCTTGGGTATAGAAGTACACAGAGATGGGGAAAATGGTAATATGTGGTTATCGCAATATAAGTCTATGGAAAAGATGATGAAATGGTTTAGTATGAACATTGTGAAACCACTAAATATCCCTTTAGATTTCCATTGTAATTTTACTTCAAGTTATGTCTTGGTATTAATGAATAAAAAAATTGTATATCTCATATATTGTATTCTAGTTCATTAGGAAGTTTGATGTTTGTGACGAAATGTTAAAGACTAGATATTTCACATGTGGTTGGTGTTCTCAATGGACACATGGAAAATCCAGAGCATTGGAAATGGGTGCTTCAGTATCTTAGAGGCACAAGTATCACCTATAGTGGTTGCAGTGACTTTGTCAGTGGCTATGTTGATTCAGATCTTGTAGGAGATTTGGACAAGAAGAGATCTACCTTAGGTTATGTCTCGCATGAATACAAGGATATATTGGGTAAGTTTGGACAAATACATGATAAGGTGTTTTGTGGTTGTCAAAGTATTGTGTATTTGACTAACAGTTCAGTGTATCAAAATGGGACAAGGCATCATTTTTTAAGATAGGTTACTAATGAAGGTGGAGTGGTCCATATTAGAGAAAGTTGTGCAAACATGTTCACAAAAGTTAAAAGTAGTATTGTTAGAGAAGTTGTGGTGGTGTTTGGATTCTCTTGGCTTGCAAAAGAGGTGATGAATTTTCTTAGGCAAGTTATTTGGTAAATTGTTGTCAAGGTGGATATTGTTGGAATTATGACAACAAGTAAAAGAATCTATGGAAAAAATTCAAATTTACTTATAGTAAATATTTGGTGGTTCATATAACGGAGGCAGTTTGTGAACCGATGTAACGAAGGAAGTTCTTGAACTAATGTAAGGATGTAACCTATTATATATCTATGAATCCCCGAGAGGAATTCATAACTTTGTAATCGAGTTGAATAATAAGATATTAATACCTTGCTCACCCCGTGGATGTTTCCTCGATGAAGTGTTAGGTTTTTACAATGTGAAATATTTGTTTCTTATGAATGTATTCTTGTCAAGTTCCAAATGCAAGGTTAAGTGGCTATATTACAGTTTGTACATGCTAAGTATTCGTTCTTACTTTTTAACTTAATGTATTTGAAAGTATTGGAAATTCAAACAATAGATTACAGCTTGCAATGCAACAATAATAATACGCAAAGGTGTCTGTGTTTACGAAACACAATTCTCAATGATTTAAAATTTGAAGAATTAAAATTATCAATGCATGATTAAGTAGTTAAATTACAACATGGCTCTAAGATTTGAATAATTACACTTCCCAACGATACAATTAAGTAGCTAAAACAAAATTTGTGTACTTAGTAAATCATAGGTTCAAATCCATAGGGGGGTAGTGTATGTATACCTTCGTAAACTTTAGCAGTCAAATCACTGCATGGAGGGGGTCCCTTGTCCAAAAAACAAGGGGGTCTTATATTTTAGCACTCTGTAAATTGATTGACTGAGGAAGCAAATAACAAAGGTAACCACAAAACCACTTTAGAACTTAAACTAGCCCTTTCAATTCAGAGAGGGATCTCTCTTGTCACTTAGTCTCTGAAAGATAAATTTTCTCTTAAGGATCAATGGCTAGGTATTTTATTAGATAAAGATATTTATAAAGTTGTTGACAGGAAGGAGGAGGAATATGTTGGGCAATGGAGTCAACTTTGAAGAAAATGGAACTATCAATGCCTGGTGGGTAGAACTATCAAAGAAGAAGAGGCTAGATAGGTGATCATTTTTCAATTAAAATATTGTTGTTGTATAATGGAAGAAAGAGAAAATAAATAACTACATTCAGAGAACCAACTAGGATGAATTTTGATTGAGTTAAGAAGAGATAACAATACTTAAATTGCTTGAATCTAAAGAATCAATATCAAATGAATTCCAAACCATTATCTTTCCAATTTAAGTATATAAAGGTTGCAGATGAAATGAGAAAAGAAAACAAGAAATACATACATGAGAGAGAAACACACACTTCAGATCACCACCACAAGAATCTCTGGTATGAATAGCATTGTACTTCTGCGCTAATATTTCATTAAACTTCAGAAATATTACAAAATGTTCAAGACAAATGTCCTCTATGCTTCTTCCAATCCCTTATACATTCAAAATGATCCAATATAAAGGCACAATTCATCCCTAATATAAGGAAGTCGAACTTCAACCACCTTCCTTAATTTCTGGTTCTAGTTACACAAAAAATAGGAACAAACTCAAACTATCCGCTAAAAATAGAAGTTTTTTTTTACCATATTAATTACATAAGAGTATTTTAAAAAATGAATAGTCTTCATAATGCTCTCGAACTATAGGACTGATGTGATTCACTTAGTATAGTTGGAGACGAATCTAGGGCTTATTTGAATGCTGACTTGGCTCCCTGACATGTTTGCATAGAAATTTGTTGCATCTCGTTGTGTAACTGTAAGCTACAACAGTTGCGTAGCGAGTTTACACATCGAGTGTTTTTCTTCAGTTGTCTTCACACAGTTGGTAGCTACAAGGTATATGGAGGCTATCACTGACCATTCTATCATCCCAATAAACATTACCCTCCATTTCTTCATCAAATGTATACTTACAACACTTGCATAGTGTGAGATCGCTACGCAAGTTCT
>ML788231.1:219575-272353 GCA_009831015.1 Picea engelmannii | reverse complement strand
CCAATGGTGGTTCTATGAAATGTGGCGGGCGCTATGAAAAGGTGCGTCTCCAAATCAGTGACTACCACCTAAAATCCCATATGTTTTCTATTGACATGGGTGGTTGCGACATTGTGTTGGGTGTAGACTGGCTAAGAACTTTGGGTCCCATTCTCATGGATTTTCAGAACTTAACCATGCAATTCGACCAAGAAGGCCACCGATATAAATTCCAAGGCATCACTGTTGGTTAACATGAGGTCATCAGTTCCCATCGCATGGAAAAGATGCTCAAAAAAGGTCATTCTGGTGTCATTGCCCAACTCCATGCCATACAAGCCACAGAGACACCCCCAGTGCCCCAAGACCTCCAAGCCCTCCTTTCTAAACATCAAACGATATTTTCCACTCCCCAAGGACTCCCTCCTTCCCGCGTTGTTCATGATCATTCCATTCCCCTTGTCCCAAGAAGCCTTCCCCCCAATATCCGTCCATATCGCCACCCCTTTGCACAAAAAAATGAAATTGATAAAATGGTCCAGGAAATCCTTACTGCAGGCGTCATCCATCCTAGTACGAGCCCTTACTCGTCTTCGGTCGTCATGGTACTGAAGAAAGAAGGTTCTTGGAGAATGTGTCCTGACTTGTGTGCTCTCAACAAACTGACCATCAAAGACAAATTTCCCATTCCTGTCATTGATGACCTCCTTGATGAATTGAGTGGTGCCCAATTCTTTACCAAACTTGATCTTCGCTTGGGCTATCACCAGATACGTATGAAAGAGGCTGACATTCCCAAGACAACCTTTCGCACTCATGAGGGCCACTATGAGTTTTTGGTCATGCCCTTTGGCTTGTGTAACACCCCCTCCACCTTCCAGAGCCTCATGAACCATGTCTTTTCCCCTTTTCTCCATCATTTTGTCTTATTTTTCTTTGATGATATCCTCATCTATAGAAAAAACTGGACATACCATCTTACTCATGTGGATCAAGTTCTCCACCTACTCTCTCAGCACCAACTTTTCCTGAAACAATCTAAATGTGCTTTTGGTGCCTCAGAAGTAGAATACTTGGGTCATTTGGTGGGAAAGGATGGCATCAGGGTGGACCCAAAAACGATTGAAGCTATGCAAGACTGGCCACACCCAAAGACTCTCAAAAGCTTGCGTGGATTTTTGGGCCTAACATGGTATTATTGCAAGTTTGTTAAGAACTACGAAAATATTGCAACACCTCTCACGGCTCCCCTCAAAAGGAACTCTTTCACTTGGACTCCAGCAGCTACTCAAGCTTTTCAAACCTTGAATACGGCCATGTGCACCACTCCGGTTCTGACCCTTCCCAATTTCACAAAGACCTTTGTGTTGGAATGTGATGCCTTAGGGAAAGGAATCGACACTGTCCTTATGCAAGAGGGTTGACCTTTGGCCTTCACCAGCAAGCAACTGTCTGAAAGGAATCTGGGAAAACCCATTTATGAAAAGGAAATGTTTGCGATTCTGCATGTCGTTGAGCTATGGCATCCTTATATCTTGGGGCAATGCTTCCAAATTAAGACCGACCATCAAAGCCTCAAGTACTTTCTGGAACAACGCATTTCCTCCCAGGAGCAACAAAAATGGGTGACTAATCTCTTTGGATATGATTATGAGATCATTTACAAGAAGGGAAAAGACAATGTCGTGGTGGATGCACTGTCCCGGAAATATGAAGACGAAGGATCCCTTTTTTCTCTTTCCTTCATTGTACCCGATTGTCTCCAAGTTCTGCGCCAAGAATGGCTTCAAGATCCCAAAAGTTCGCATCTGATCCAGCAATTGCAGAACAAGGCTCCGGCTCCCCCAAGGTACTCTTGGCTCTAGGATGAGCTTCGATACAAAGGCCTCTTGTATTTAAGTAAACAATCCAAGCTCAAATCCACGGTACTTTCTGAGCTTCATGCTACACCCATAGAAGGGCACTCAAGGTTCACCAAAACATATGACAGGTTCAAACGTTCTTTTTTCTGGGATGGTATGAAACAGGACATCCGTAAGTTTGTCGTTGAATGTGAGGTGTGTCAACACAAAAAGGGAGAAATAGTCAAATCTTCGGGCACCCTCCAACCGCTTATGATTCCCCCTGCTATTTGGAAGGATATCTCTATGGACTTTATTACAGGCTTACCCAAATCGGGGAATAAATCAGTCATAATGGTGGTGGTGGATCACCTTTCCAAGTATGCTCATTTTTGCACTCTTCACCGCCCATTTACTACATCCACGGTGGCTCAAATTTTCATGGACCAGGTCTTCAAGATTCATGGAATGTCGCACTATATTGTTTATGATCGTGACCCAACTTTCATAAGCAATTTTTGGCAAGAATTGTTTAAGCTACAAGGCACACAATTGCATCTTAGCTCATCTTATCATCCCTAGACGGATGGTCAAACAGAAGTTGTCAACAAGTGTTTGGAAACATATCTGAGGTGCTTTGCCTCTAAAAAACAACACCAGTGGGCTCAATGGTTACCCCTAGCCGAATGGTGGTACAACACTACATACCATACAACCACTTGCATGACTCCTTTTGAAGCGGTATATGGACAGAAGCCACCTTCAGTTCTCTCATACTTACCGGGTACCTYGAAGGTCCAGGCGATTGACCAAACACTTATAGTCCGAGAGGATATTCTTMGTACCCTTAAAGAGAACTTGGTCATGGCACATAATCGCACGAAGCAGCAAGYAGATCAAGGTCACTCTGAACGTCAATTTGCAGAAGGGGATCAAGTGTTTTTGTGACTGCAACCATATAAGAAAACTTCCCTCAAGGYTGAGCATTGTCAGAAGCTAGCGCCCAAATTTTATGGTCCTTACACAGTTCTCAAGCATGTGGGACAAGTCGCATATCAGTTATCTCTGCCCAGTCAGTYGAAGCTACATCMTGTTTTTCATGTTTCATGCTTGAAGAAGGTGATTGGAACCAAGTGCCAAATTCAAACCAACCTTCCAGAGTTAGTTGAAGAAGGATCCATTTGGATACAGCCARAAGTAGTTTTGGACCAGCGTGCACGTCGCCTGCATCAGAGAACCATCAAGGAAGTGCTAGTACAGTGGAAAKATATGACTCCAACAAATGCCACTTGGGAACCAGCTACCATTCTGCAGCAGTTTCCACATCTCAAGCCTTGAGGACAAGGCTTTTTTTAAGGGGGAGGACATGTTAAGGTCCTAACCCGCACATAGGTAGATCAATGTATTCAKATGTAATAAAGGTTAATATTAATAATTCCTTTCAATAAAATAGAATAAGGCAGATGTAAGAAGACCTAATAGAAGCTTCTTCTTCTAGAAGGATCTTCCTCTAGATGCTTCTCTTAATAGACATATTTAGTATAAATAAGGGTCGAGGGTATGAAAACAGGAGCTTGGATATTATTGTAACAGAGCGTTGCTCGACTGGAGGTTGCCCCCTCGAAGAGGCCTGTGAACATTGCTTTCTGAATCAAAGTGCTATTTCAGTTGTTGTTCTCATATTATTTTTGTGTTATTGTGGAGATTATGTTGGTTATATTACTGTTATTCTGCCATTTCTAGCATTTTATTTCTGTTCTGCGTTTTTATTATATCCGGTATCTTGCAATCAACTTCTGTTGGTTTCATCCTTAGTTTTAGAGTCCTATTTTCTTTCCTCGATGACAAATTTTGTCTTTTTAGATTCTTCACTTGCCTATGCAAAAGTGCATTTCTTCTTAACTTTCACTGGCCATTGGAAATAGCTACATAAGCATTGGAGATGGTTGGTCCACACTCATGAAGGTGTTTACCAAAGTTTTTCTTTGTTGTTATGTTCTCTTCCCTGAATTGAATTATCACATCTTGTGCTTCTATTAATTGCTTGTTGAGAATTTTGATATTTCTCTCACCTTCTCCAGGTGAGTTATAGATATTTTCAATTTCTATGGACTGGTCATGTGCATGTGTTTCTTCTGCAGGCTTGTGTTATGAATTCAATTTTCTAGCTGAAGATCTTGTCAAAGGAGTTGTAAGCCTAGGAAGCTCTATTGTTTTAGGACTCTTGTCAAATACTCTCTCTTTACCTTTTCCCTTAAAACTTTGTGAAATTGTTGGTGTTTATTCTTTCTTTGACATTAATAACTCTTTTGGTGTTGAAATATTAGAAACCCTTTCAAGAAGCTTCTTATTCATCTCCCTGTTTTCATAATGGAACGGTGTTATGGCATGATGAGATTTCTTAATATATTCTTGGAATTCTCCAATTATTTCATCTTTTTCACCTGACTAAAATTGATATTTACCAATACCTTGAGTTGTATGTTCAAAATATTGTGTGTGCATGGCATGTAATCTTTTGGCTATTGATCTTGTAATTGGACTGCTAAGCTTTGGTGTTTCAGCAACCTCATCTACAAAGTGTAATTTTCTTCCTTTCTTCTTAGCTTGTTGGCTTGGTGAAGTACCTTCAACTTCTTTTCCTTTCTCACGGTCATGTTCTGCAGAACTTTTCTCCCTCTTATTAGACTCCTCAGGGACTAAAGGATATGTTTTTTCATCTAATAGGGGATTATCTCCTTTGGGGTCTAAAGAAATCCTTGTTGAATCTAGGAAAGAATCCAAATCCTTGTTAAACTTCTTAAGCTCTTACAACACCAATAATTTCACCAAAGAGAAATGAAACAAACTAGTTTTAACTTGGTCATCCTTAGCTTGCACTATGTCTGACATTTTACCTAGGCTTCTGTATAGGTAAAAAGGTAAATTCAAAGGGTTTTTTCCCGTGAAATGCATTAAAATCCTAATATGGTACTGATATACCCTGTCAAACATGCCCTCGCAGGTGAAATATCTTTGAATTACTCTTAATAGCTTATCATAATGTTCCAATATGCACTCTCTTGGAATGGTAGTACCAAAACTCTATTTTTTATACTTAGGCGTCAAGAAATCAATGTAGAAGATGGAATCAAGGGGCATACCTTTGAACCATTTCTCCCTTTGACTTGGAGTTTCAATGGAAACAACTATTGTCTCCTCTGACACTTGGAAAGTAAGATCAACAACCTTTGTTTGGACTCCATTGAAGTTGAGGGAAAATTCTTTGTCATATGCACATTATACCCCTGAAATTTCTCACAAAATCTCATGCATCTGGCTTTCTCAAAAGAAACCCTAATTGTTGGATCAGAGTTTACTAATTGCAAGTTATGTAGCTCAAATATTATAATGCTCCCTCCCTTATTATATTTCTTCTTCCCTTGAGTTTCCATCCTGTAGATATATGTTGAACACACTATGACTATGGAGAAAAATAAGTTGATGTCTAGGGTTAAGGCAGGGGGATTTACACAGCAAGAAAGAGAGCTAGGGTTTACAAGAAATGGGATCAAATTAAGGAACTCACCAAGGAAAATCCAGTCATTTAATCTCAGATCATATTACCTCAAAATGTTATCTGGTAGGAAAAAAGACCTCCTTAGTATGAAAATTATGCAAGACAGATGATGTGTAGTGTGATGAACAGAGCTTGTGTATCACAATGAATCATGGATTGCATAGCGCAATGAACAGATCTTGTGTATCACGTGAGTCTTCTGAAATCTGTTATGGAAGAGGAATGTAATTGATGAAAGAGAGCCTTTGCATGGAAAAAAGGGGAGGGAAAGATAATTCCACATGTCAAGCAAACTCGATTTGAAATCTTGATTAGACCATTGAAATGATTTGAAAATTTGGGTAGCACCAATCTTTTCACAACGAACTTACACAATGTGTGATCCTTTACAATCCAAATATCAAAACCACTTTGGAATATTAGTACATACAACATGATGACTTATGATGGTTCCATATTTCTCATAACATGTCATTATGATCCATGACACTATTTGAAAACACTTCCCCTAGACCTTTGATTTATGACTTGACTCTTTTATGACATATCATATCAAAACTTATGGCAACAATCTTAGACTCGTGACTAACTATCACACACTTAATAACTCAAAATAAGAATGCATTGGTCTTCCCAAGACCAAGTCATGACTTTGCAAACTCTTAACACACCTATGACCATACCTTGAAAACAAGGATACTAACATTGGCTCCAATGGGGATGTTGTAATCCCTGTGAGGCAGAAAAGAACAACAGACCATGTGTCTAACCATTGGGATTTATTTACTGTTGGATATTAACTCAAAACAAAATCTAACTTTTAAAAAATTGGATTGACAGATGGTTTCCAAACTTGACATACACTAGAAACATTCATCAGAACCTTAGTGCCTTCGCCTTGGGCTTCAATTTATTTTGAAAGATTCCCTCACCTACAATATTTGAAAGTAAAATGGTTATTTACAATGGAATGAAAGATCAAATTTCTTTAAATAATGTAGAATTTGAGAAAAATTCCATTCACAGGCCCTCCACCAATGAGATCTCCATTGATTCCATGATCAGCTACAATTCTAAATGGTCCCATCCAGAGGTGATCAAAATTTCCATGCTTCCCTTTATCTTCATTCCTTGAATCCCATTTCAACACTAGATCATCTACCTTAAAATCATCAACCTTTGTCCTCTTATCAAACACTTTTTTCATTTTATCCTGATGCAATTGTGTGTTATTGTATACTTCCTCTCTCATTTGTTGTACATGAATTAGTTGATTAATTCTTCTTTGAATATCATTTGGCTCAGCCTCCTTTGCTTGTAGCAATTTCATAATTGACAACCCTAATGAGGTAGGGAAAACTGCCTCTGTACCATACACTATCTGAAAAGGTGATGTGGAAATATAACTCTTTGTAGTAATCCTATTATCCCATAGTGCATATATGAGTTTCTTGTGCCAAGCCTTTTTGTTTTCCTATAGAATTTTTTTTTATAATTCTCATCAGAATCTTGTTGGATAACTCAACTAACCCATTACCCTGTGGGTAATGGGTTGTGGGATGGACAAGAGTTATATTGTAATCATTGCAAAAGAAAATTCATCCTCTTATAATTGAACGTTGTTACATTAATAGTTATTATTTTTACTGGGCATCCAAACCTAAACAGGATGTTACTCTCCAAAAATTGAATAATGACAACATCAATGGCTTGCCTTGTTGGCATTGTTTCAATCCATTTAGTGAAACAGTCTGTAGTTGTTAATATCCATTTGTGTTGAGATGAAGATGATGAATGAATCTCACCTATAAAATCAAGGCCCCATTTCCTAAACGATGCTTCAACTGAGATTGGGTTCAAAGGTAAGAGCAACAACTTCCTTTTTCCATCAAATATCTGACATTCATGACACCTAGACACCTCCTTGTATACATCAGAGAAAATACTAGGCCAATAAAACCCTGATCTAAGTATTGTATGCACTGTGGTTTTCCAATAGTGGTTCCCTCCACAGTCACCCTTATGAAACTCTTTGATAGCTTGTTTTACCTCATCTTCTAACAAGCAATATAGAAAAATTCCCCCTGGATCTCTCCAAGACAGAAACCATCAAGTATACAAAATTTGGCTTCCTTTAATTTTAAAAACCTAGCTTTGGTTTTGCTTAGTTCAAGAGGATCTTGTAAATTTTTCAAAACATATATGATGTCAACATACCATCGAGATTCAATACACTTTTGAGATACATGTGGTGTTGATTCTTCCATTGAATTTTTTGACAGATCTGCAATAAATTTTATCCCCAACACATCATAATTTGACTGTTTCATTAGTTTGGAAAGCCCTTGGCCTTTGATTAGCTTTGTAGGATTTATATCCAAATCATATTCCAACAAAACCACTATCCATTTGCCTCTTTTTCTTTCAGGATCTGACTGAGTTAGAATATATTTAACAACATCACTAGGAAAAAAACCAACAACATAAGAATGAAAAATGTATATTCTAAATTCTTTCAAGGATTTTACCAATGCATATGATTTCTTCTCCATTATGTTGTACTTTAATGGGGAATCTCTTAAAGTTTTGTTGTAGTAGGGTATAGGCCTTTCAAAATTCTGTTCATTCTTCTGCAACAAGACCCCTGCAATGGTATGTTCTAATGCAAAAGAAAATAAGACGAATTCCTTTGCATAGTCTCGACTAGCTAATACTGGTGCCTTGGTCAATACTACCTTTATGTCCTCAAAGGATTTTCTATCTTATGGTGTCCATTTTATCTCGCTTCCTTTCCTCAACATACTGGTAATGAACTTTGTGATTTCTGCCAGATTCAGAATGAACCTCCTGTTGAGGGGTCCGAGATCCCTTTAACTCAATAGTAGGAACCAAACCCGCTTGAGAGGCCCAGTTAGACTCGCAAGCGTTTGATAAGTGGTAAGGTTCTCCAGATTTGTGATCTGGATGGAAATGTCGATGGGCTTTAATCGTGATTGACAGATATGTCTTTTTTGTTACGCCTTTCCTCAGGCTATGCAATTATGTTTTGGGTGCTTTTCTAACGTGTATAACCAAAGAAAGATAGAGATTTGAACTAGATGAAAGAGGGGAGATATTTATGTGTTTGGGGAAGGCTGGGTTGTAGGATAACCTTTATACTGTAGCATGCAGACGAAAAATATCTAAACTGTTTCAAACTAGCATACATTCAACATTGTTCGAGATAACAGTTATAGAAAGAAATATATACGTGACAAGAAGTTAGCACAAGAAAAAGTAATTTTCAATGCTCCATTATCAATCACAGGTTAACACAATTGATTGTTATTCATAAACTAGAATAAAATAATTGTTGTAGCATTATAAGATAACTTTAAATAACAGATACAACAACTCTTACTCAATACAACAAAAAATATGGAATCTGAATACAAAGATAATCCCCCTCGGTTCAATCACATTCACGCCTTAGATGATAGAAGTTTCTTTGGTTCTAAACATAACTTCTTAATTAAAATAACTTGCACAGAAATAGTTCTCTTACAAAATTTCAGAAAAAAGTCTTTCTCTCCAAAAACCATCGACCCTGTGTCCAAGGTCGATGCCCTTATTTACAAAAAAATAACTAAACTAAAAATATCTACTAAAGTTGTGTTAAATTAATAAAACACCACGTGGTGGATTCTATCTATTTGTTCTCTTTTGTTTTTCTTTTGATCATCTAGTGGTTTTACTGAAGTGGATTGCTCTTCTCGTAATCTGACCACTTGATGAAGAGATATTCGCATGTATTTGCATATGGGAACCCGTGTTGATCCATCGGAGTGAAGAGGACCTCCTTTATCACGATTTCTCGTTCCTTATACTTTATTAGATTGACACTTAAGCGTTGTAGGACTGCAAGAGATTTAATCGGGGGTTCCATGAAATTCTTCACTTGACCCAGGATCATGCTTGAGATTTGTGAAATATCCACTTCCCATGCAAGGTCTTGCTCTTTATGTTGTTTAACTATGTCATGCAAATTGGAGAAATACTCCGGTGGACCAAAATCTGGTAGGTCAATCTTCTTCGTTTCCGAATTGATTTTCTCCCAACTTTTCTCACACTCTCCCCATATTTCCTGCATTTTCCGCTGAGGTTCCTGGACCATGTTCACCCAGTGTTCAACTGCCTTCATTATTTGGGCGATGTTGTTATCCATTAGCAGTCATATTCCATGCTATTATGTATCTCGGCCCTTCTGCACTTCGTTGATGTATTCTATTCATTCTAATTCTTGAAGTGCCTTTTCAAACCATCGTTGCATGTATTTACAGGTTGCCATCCCCATGAGGGTATCTTCTTGGAAATCAACGATGCAAGCGGTGAAGAGATCTTTTTCACTTGTGAATTGTGCATGCATTTCTCGAAAATCACATTCCAAGAGTACTACCACTTGTGTTGAATTTTGGTAGTACTTTGCTTGATGTCGCAGATCGTCTAGTTCCTTCTTCATGGTGGCCACCTCCCTTTCATCTCTTTTTGCCATGTCTAAAGTAGCATCGGTTATGGACATTCCTGCTCCGATTATCTCAGTCATCTTATCACTTTCTGTGTCGAACAATGTCTCCTTTGTGGTTATGAAAAGTGTGCTAATGAGCATGAGCTTCCTTTTCTTGATCGTTCTTCTCATCACAACTTTTATTTTTTTCTCATAAGAAATTTCCTGTATATCGGCGATTTCATCTACTAGTTCAGGAATCTGTTGATCTCCCCAAGGCATAGTACTTCCTAGGATTCCTGTTGTGTAAAGGTGTTCTATGGCAGGTTCTCTTAGCTCCTTAGTAGGGGAAAATTTTGTATGTTCTAGTGAATTGGCCTCCTATTGGTACTCGTCGGCTGATGGAGTCTTGGTACTAGATAGGGAAGTAGGAAAAGGATCGACATTAGCTTAGGGTTCGACCATTGAGATGTCGATTTTTGGTTGTTTTTTTTCTTCTTCTTGTTCACCAACACCCAATTCATTCTTGGAGTTGTCAATCTGAAGTTGTGTTCCAAACTGATCAAGAGATTCAGTTTTCAAAGTGTTCCTTGCCTCATGGTTTCCTTCCTAGGGATTTGGGATCAAAACATCGGAAGTCGGAGAAGATGTTTCCCCTAGATCTTCCTCTTGTGTGATTGGTACTTGGATTATGCGTGAAGCTTCTGAAAATTCCTAATCGTCATATATGGTGATTAAATCTATGAGGACAGTAGGCATACATGTCCCGCTTGATGCTCTTGTTGACCTTCACTAGGTTGTAGTAGTCACTGACGATCCTACTTGTGGTGACATGGGGTTGGGGTTTTGTTGGTTAGCGGTCTCCTCTGGTAGAATTGTCTATGATCCATTTATCTCTTCCTCGGGATGGCTTGTATCGATCGAAGTAATCCTCAAGGGTCCTATCAGAGGATTAAGTGGGGGATTCTTTCCAAATCTTTGTATATCTCTTTCAACTTCTTCTAATAACAATATCCCCTCCTCCGTGCCTCTCCTTCTTCTATTGCTTTGTTTTCTTCCCTTACCCTGAGGGCTTCTTGATCTATTTGTTCTATTGTTTCAACCTACTCATCCATAGTCATCGCTTTAAATCTATTCATATTGAGGTTAGCCCTCCTATGGAACACCTCCTCCCATTCCTAGGAACCCTTTGTAAATATTTCATCTTCAAAACTATCATGAGCATACATCCAATAGGAGGATACCCGTGACGCGTGTTGGGGAACTAAACCCTTCAGATTATTCTTGTGAAAGAGGCTTGTGGGGAACCAATACTCAAGCTTATTTAACCCTTATTGTTTTTCTTGCGCAGTGTCTTTGACCATATAAAATCCTATATGAAAACTATAGGGAATGAAATCTCTCTTCTTATCCTTTACCAGGGAAGCATTATAACCTTGTAAAATGGTCTGGTAAAAGTCTATCCCAATATGAGATCGTCTGAGACATGAACGAGGAGTAGGTGGGGAGCACCAATACCTCCAACCACTCTGATATATGTGCTTGTCTCTTCGAAGTACCAATGGCCAACTTTAGCTATCATATTTTTTGTTGCAATTGAAAGCCTAGGGAATTCCTTTCTAAATATATTGAAGTATATCTTGGCTATGAATCTATCACATATCATGGAATACGATATTCTGTACCTATTATCCCATAAGATGCTGAAATAAACATGTACAGGAAATTCGATAATATGTCATCTTAAATTCATACCCGCGAAAACATTTCTTGCGTAGATTACGTCCAACAGGTAGGATGCCATGTAGAAAATTGGAACTTCTCCTTCTTTCGGTGTCTAGGCCTATGGGATATTAATACTGAGTTGTTTGGAGATAATGGCTCCCCAATTGAAACTACTCTTGGAAATCGCCATGGTATATGCCAAGGGAATCCAAGCTTCTGAAAATTTTGAGCAATCCTTTTCTCCATATAATCGGCAAATCAAATCCATTAAATACATGTAGGGTTCTCTGAGATTTACAGTGCTATACCAGCCAATTTTTCTGTTTGTGAATTTTTTGTCTTCTCTCCACCATGAGGATAGTAACCTGTGGGTGTCATGATACCATAAAATTTGACCACGAAATCTGTGTTTAACCTCTCCTTTGGGTCCCTGAGTTTATAATACTTTTTTACCTCAAATGGAAGGAAAACACCAATGCATTCTCCCTCCACATTGTTGACCATGCATTTCACTATATCTGCGTGGTCAATTATCCATCCTAAAATCTCGATGCATGGAAAAACTGGGGTCCGACAAGCCACCCTGTGCAAATATGATCTCATGATGTTCAGGAATACTTGATCATCCAATATACTAGCGTTCGGGTTGTTGTCAGGTGTGAACTCTGGATAATCCTCCTGACTGATTTCTATACAGGTCTCCCCAATGTGGGAGCACCATTTTAGATCCAGTGCTTTTCTTTGTGTCGCCAAATGCCAGAGGTTGGGAAAATTCATTTTGGTGGATGTGCGGATAACTAATTATTTCTTTGACACAAAATAAATTTCTCTTGCAGCGCCTAGTGTAGACCCTTCGTCAACCTCTGCTTCCTTCTTTTTGGGCGTTCTTGGTGAGCACCTCGTTGTTGTCTTTCTTGGAGGCATTTTCCTGCAGAGAAAGAAAAATTATAGTAAGCTTCCATCCAACCATGACAATTGTTATTGACACAAACGTAGATGTAGAACTAATAAAGACACTTCTTACCTCTTCCTCGCAAGAAATTAACATGGTTTTACTGGTGATAAAAATCAGAGAATGGGTTGTAACCTCCTCGATGTTTTCTCTCGCTTCTTCGTCTGTTTCCGGAGGTAAGTGATTTGCGAACATAATATCATGTTTGGGTATGACCTTGTAAATTTAAAAAGAGAGTATACTTACCTTGTCACATCAAGTCTTAAATTCGGGAGTGTAAATGCAATCTACGCAATCTATTACAGGATCTACACCATGCTTAGGATTAAATGCAACGCAAGGTGGTAGCGTAGGAGCGGATTATTTCGTAGTTCATTGGAGAATTCAAATTTCAATGGTTGGTCAGCGCGCGTAATCATGGTGTAGGGTGCGCAAAAATTTAATCTGTCTATCAAAACGAATAATTTTGTCTCACCTCAGCTAGGGATGTCCCATCAAATTACCAATCCTTTTCTTGTTCACAAGAAACTAGTATGATCGACGTCGAGAAAATGGCAAGGTATTTTGAATGGAACAACAACACAAATCAACCAGGATTTCTGGTGTAGAATGATGAAGGTTCGATAAAAAAAACCCGGCGTTTGGTGACCTATTAGTCTGCCAATATTTAATGAGTGAATAAGCGTCGGCATTTTTTCTTAGACATTGTTTCATTGATACCTTTAGGCAAAAGTTTTGATGCCGATTAAAACCGTCGTACATCGCTGACGTGAAAATGTTGTTATGGAAGCACATATATGACACGGGAAACCTCAAAAGATGATGCAGGAAAGAGACTGAGTCATATAGACTAGTTACACGGCGAAGACACATGGATATTGATTTTGACCTCTACGTGAGAAATGATTTTCGGCATCGGTGACTTTCTTTAGACATACATCCCTGGCTACAATGTCTTGTCTTGCCGATGTCGATGATGTATCGGCGATCGGCGATTTCTTATGGTTAATGTTTCACAGTTTCAAACCTCGAAGTTCGTCAATGCTAAAAATGTATCAACGATTGACGATTTGTTATGGTTGTCCGCATTTGTGATTTATATCTTGGATTTCGACGATACCAAAAATGTATTAGCGATGTTAATGAACTGTATTATAGACCAGAATTTGTCGATCAACAACCGTTGAAAATTTTTAAGTCGTGTACACTTTAGGCCCTTCATTCCACGTTACTAAAAAGAAAATCAATCTGTCAATAACTTCAAACCAAACAAGAATAACCGATAAAAAGACTTGATAACAACAAATAAATTCATTCATGGTGTCTCTGAATTTGATCCAAAAATGATAAGTGGTACCCAAAAAGAAAGAAAATTCGCAAAGTCTTTTAGGGTGTGTTGAGTGATCAACAAATGGTGATTCTCTGGGCGAAAATAGAATCTTTGCTCCTTCTCACATGCTTAGCCTGTGAAAATTGGTTGAGAAACCATCTGGGTTTATTCTATTCCTTTTCTATCAATGTGTACACAAGTTCTCGGGTTAGAAAATATGAATATTCCTATGGGGTTTAGATTTTCCACCCTCTTTCCTTTTAACCTCAATCCATGTCCTTTCTAGACAAGAGTTGGGTAGGGTGTCCATTAGCATGATTCCATTTAGTTATCATTCCTTCCTTCCTTGCTTCACTTCCAGCGAGCGTCCATAGCCCTGACGGAGTCACCCCAACATCACAGACCTTGCTTCGCTGCCAACGAGTGTCCATAGGTCCGATAGAGTTATCTACATACCCTGACATCACAGACTTTACACTCTTTTTATGGATCAATGTTTTCTGGCATAAATACCAAGATTGAGTTAGAGAGGAGGATATATGTTTTCTGATAAGTTGAAAGTGTTAAGGTGGATCTTTTCCTGGTTCTATATATAGGTACATGTAATTCTTTCCATCTAGACATCTCTCCATTTAGCGTTACCAGGCCACTAGGAAGATATTTCATTGCTTCCCCAAGTAATATGATTACAAACACGAATATGATTTTGAAATTTTTTATTTTCCTAACATCTCTTATTTTGCATGTAAGTGTAGGTCAAGAGTAGAGTCTCCTTCACCGTATTTATTAAAGTCAACCATTTCTTGACGAAACACAACTTAATTAAAAGAAAATAATCAACCAAAAGAAAGAAATAAAAAGGAGTTTGAAAACGGTCTTCCCTAAACCCACACACTCATCCTAATCAAAACGTATGCTAAAAGAAATAGAAACTCAAACAAAACATCAAAGACACATATTTTTTTTTTGTTTTTTTTTTTTTAGGAGAAGTATTGTTTTAAGGCATGTCCATTCACCGGGAGGGTGTAAGATTCCCCCCTCAGATTTTTCAATCGGTATGTTCCTTCCCCGATCTTCTTGTCCACCTGAAAAGGTCTGAGCCATACATTTTGGAACTTTGACTATTTTCCTTTGGACTCGTTTTCTTTATCCCACTTCAAGACTAGGTCTCCTACTTCAAAAAAAATTTCTTTGGCCTTGTGTTTGTCAAACCATATTTTAACTACCTGTTGATGAGTAGTGAACTTAAATTTATCCTTTTCTCTTTCTTCATCCAACATGAGAAGGGTATCAATCCTTTGTTGTAGAGCGGATGAGGGCTGACCTCTTGATTCCTAGGCAAGTTGTAAAGATGGAAGGTACAATCCGCTTGGAAGAATGGATTCCTACTCATATACAAGAAAGTACAAAGAGTTTCTTATGGCTTCTTTGGGTGTCACTCTATCAGCCCATAGGGAATTATAAAGTAAATTATGTCAATTCTTCTGATTTTCAACAAATGGTTTTTTTTAATTCTCACCAGGTTTTTATTAGTTGACTCTGCTACCCCATTCTCTTGTGGGTAGTAGTTTGCATAATATCTTATTATGATCCCCTTATCAAAGGAGAATTCGGTCAAGCGTGTAGAGGAAAAGTTGGCAGCATTGTCAAAAATGAGGACGGAGGGAATCCCAAACCTTGTTATTAGTTGTTGTTCTAAAAATTGGATCACTACCTTTTCATTAATGTGCGTGAGAGGGATAACCTTTGTCCACTTCGTGAAATAATATATAGAAGTCAATATATAATTATCTTGTTTCGAAGAATTGGGAGTAATTTCTCCTATGACGTCTATTCCACATTACTCGGATGGTCTGGATATGGCCACCAGATGGAGTGGAATGGATTCTCTCTTTTACCTATTGGCGCTTACTTGACAAGATTTACATTTCCTGGCATATGCATAAGCGTCCTTGAACATAGTAGGCCAATAATAACCAACCCTTAATATTTTGTGAGTCATGGTTTCTCCTACAAAATGTCCTCCCATTGGACCATAATGGAATTCTCTTAGTACCCTTTTTTCATCATCATGTTCAAGACATCTAAGGAGTACTCCATCATAGTTTATGCAAAAAAGCAAAGAATTTATGAGGTGATATTGAGAGGATTTTAACCTGAGGGCCCTCCTTTCTCTAGGGTTTAGGTTTTCCGGACAAGTTCCATGATGCAGGAGATAAGACAAGTTTGCATACCAATATTCTTGCCCAGGAGGTACATATAAGGCTTCGTTGCACCATAATGATAGTTCATTTTCCCAACCAGGGTCTTCTGCGTTAATCAGATCTTGGGTTTTGGTGACCTGTTTACACAATCCTTGACCTTTGACTATTTTGGCGGTTTTGCTATCTAGATAAAATTCTTGGATGAATTCCATCCAATTTTCCCTTCTTTCTCCCATATCCTATTGAGTGAAAATAGATCGGATTGTTGGATGAGGTGTTATGACTTTAGTGTGATTCTTTAGGATATAGGATCTGAAATGTTTGATTGCTTTATATACTTCGTAATCTTGTTTTTCTATAGCAGGGTAGTTCAGTTCGGCTCCTTGGAGGTTGGTGCTCATAAAGGATATTGGTGCTTCATTGTTTTCATCATCCTTTTGGGTAAGTACTGCAGCCAAGGATTGGTTAGAAGAAAAGGTATATAGGAAAAATACTTTGTTGAAATCAAGGCTTCGTAACACTGGTGCTTGGGAGATGCAAGTTTTGATGTTATTGAAAGCACCTTACTTCTCTTCATCCCATTTAAACTCCGTGTCTTTGCAAATCATTCCTTGTAATGGTTTGACGGTTTCAACGAAATCAGGAGTAAATTTTCATACAAAATTGATTTTTCCAAAGAAATATTGCATGGTCTTTTTATTGTGAGGAAAAGGGAGTTGAGCTATCACTTTTATCCGCTCAGGGTCGATGTTGATTCCTTATTGATATATAATATGACCTAGTATCTTCCCTTCCTCTATGCCAAAGATGGTTTTCTTAGGGTTCAAATATATTCCATATTTCCTACATCTTTCGAAAATCTGAGTCAAATGTTGAATGTGGTATTCTTTATTTTTTTAGTGTACCGTTACTTCATATAAATAGACTACCACAAATTTGTTAATCAATCCCAAAAAAAATACATCCATGGCCCTCTGGAAGGTATCCCCTGCATTAATCATCCCAAAGGGCATGCATTTATAAGCAAAGGTTCCCCACTTGGTTTGGAAGGTAGTTTTTAATCGATCATCTTCGGACACGAGGACCTGGTTATATCCCGAGAAATCGTCTAGGAGAGAAAACATTTCAAATCCATATATTGTCTGTAAGAGTTTTTCCATGGGTGGGACTAGGAGTTATCTTTTTCTAATTCTCTGTTGAGGTTTCTAAAATCCACACACAAACGTATCTCCCCAGACTTCTTTCTGACATGCACCAGATTGGATACCCATGCAGAGTGTCTTACCTGGAAGTTAATCTTGGCATCTAATAATTTCTTCAACTCTTGATACATTAGAGGTTCCAGATATGGGTGGTACTTCCTAAGCTTATGTTGGAAGGGTTTTATTCCATATTTCAACGGGATCATATGCTGGATAATGCGAGTATCATACGTTTTCAATTCTTGGTAAGACTAAGAAAATACATCTTGATATTCTTTAAATAGTTTAAGATAAGCCTTCATGTCTTCTTTGGACATTGTCTTGCCTAGGTTGACATTCTTGGGATTCTCATGGGTGCCTAGGTTCATAGTTTCATATATAGGGCATGAGCTCCCTATTTTTGCATTCTTTGGTCCCCTGAACCTTTCCCTCAAGTCAAAAAGGTTCTCTAGATTGGCCACTCCTTCTGGTATCGTGTGGAACTTTGGTTTGTCACCAGAGTGACATGTTCCCTTATTCTATTCGTGGAGATTTTATTCATTGAGTAGTTCTTGGAATATTTCATCATCAATGGCCAAATCCTTAAAATTCTCCTGGTTAGTCAGAAAATCTACAATCTGTTCATCCCCTTCAAAGACTTTACAATTAGAAATGTTGTTAGGTACCAATGATTTGTAGAGAGGTTCTACTATAAACCTTGAGGCTTCATAGTCTTATAAATGAGATAATCTTGAGGCTGCAGTGGCTAGAGCATCAACAAGGGTATTTTGCATCCCGGGAATAGCAGTAATGTTGAAGGCCTCAAAATTGTCTATTATTTTGTTGCACCTCTTGATGGTAATTTCCTAAGTGAGGTAAATTGCAATGGATAGTATTATTTACTTTCCTAATGATAATTTAGGATTCTCCAAAAACTTTCAATTATTTGATGTTTAAGTCGATGGCTTTCTTCAATCCCTGGACTAGAGCTTCATATCCAACAGTGTTATTAGTGCATTCAAATTCCAATCTGCGGGATAAGAAGTTTTCTTTCCCCTTCGGGTCAATGAGGATACATCCTGCTCCTGACCCTTCTTGTGATTTAGAACCATAAAATTACAGCATCCAAATTTGTGGAGGGGAATTTCTAACTTCTTCATGTCTAGCTATTTTTTCATTTTCAACCTCCTTGTTTGCTACATCTATCGGAGCATCTTGACAGAGGAGGATTTCTTCTGAGGCCTATAGTAAGTCTATTTGAAAAATCATTTCATATTTTTGTGCAGAAGGCATATCAGACATGTGGGGGGATAAATTACCAAAATCATAATCACGGAGTAGTTTCTTAACACAAGGAACTCTATTGACGAGGGTTCATTTGGGGTCTCCAAATCAGTGATGGTATGTTTGAGGTATCTTTATCTGTCGATCCTGATCATGTTTGGATTTCCTTTTAATGGAAACCATAGGTGAGCCCAATCAGTACTAAAGTATCTGTTTAATTTCTCAGACCAGTCTCAGCTAAGTAACATTCCATAAGCCTCTGGGATGTCTACCACAATTATGTCAATTACTTGAAAAAATTTGGGGTGCATAGAAATTCTAATCATGACATCTTTCAGTTCCCCAATGACCCTTACCTAAGTCCTATCTAGTTGTATAACATGTTTATCACTTTTGAGTGGGGTTTTGTTCATTTTCTTGCAAATTGACAATGGCATGAAATTTGAAGATGCCCCTAAATTGACTAGGCAATTATGTAGATTTTTGTTGAAAACTTTAAACGTCAGAAGGAAAGGAGGAACAAAAGGCCTTCCTCTTTTGTCTAAAGAGAAAGCATTCACACTTGGCTTATTTGTTAAATCTGTGGGAGATGGGACCTCGCTTTGATTAGTGTTTTCCATAGGGGTATCTATTGATTTTAAGCTCTGTAACAGAAAATCCTTTTATTAAGGGATCCTACACATGTCCATGGCAGACAAATTAGCCTTCATCTTCTCTAAGTATTCTACCACATTGTAGTCTAGTTTAGGATATTCCCTTGTGTGTGTTTGTGGGGTTTCTTTGTGGAGAAAATAGTGGTTTGGGGTGATCAGTCGTTGGTTTCCCTCTAGATAACTGAGTAGTGGTGGGATGAATTCCGACAGGTTGACTTCTACCTCACGTCTGTATAGCTAGAAATTCAGCGGGAGGTCCCTTCACTTCAGCGACATTGTTGAAAGGCATCAGGTGGTTGGAATCCCATAACAACATGGTTGTCTCTTCCGGTGGTTCTTGAATTTCTTGATCGATGGAATTTAATGTCGAACTACTAGGTTGTTTGGTTAGAGAGAATTCATCTAGGAATCAATTAGCCATTAGATTCATAGCATGCAACCATTGAGGGAAGTCCCTTTCTGAATGGTATTCTTGGTGATATGTGTAGAAAGAGTAAGATTCTACGTTCCCTAAGTCGACGTTTAAGTTAGCTAGGGGAGGTTCAATAGCTTTGAAGGGTGGATTTCTTTTAAAAAATGGTTTATAAGGTCTTTGATTTTGATTTTCTTCCCCAACACTCATTTTCATGTCTACGATCTCGTTGGAGAGTTTTTTTATCATCTGCTACAGGTTTTCCAAATCCCCTCCCTCCTTTTCAGGGCCTTGTTCTGTTTTTTTTATTGAGGGTCTTGTTAACAAAAGTCCTCTCTTAGGTATAGGTTGGGTTTCCTTTTTAATTAGTGAGATCTGACCTTATTTACATCCTTTCATTTGGAATTCAATCATTTTAGATTCCTCGAAATTCTCAACTAGAGTATGTTTGGCATCCCTTTTTACGAACATTGAAATATAAGTCAGGAGAGCATTAACGTATACTTCAATTTGAAACTCCTAGGTAGGTTTAGCCTCAGGTTGGAATTTGTTCAAAATGGTGGTGAACCTTTGGTTGAAATATTTAACCTTTTATTTTGGACTCATAATGGCGGAAAAAAGTTCATCCATTAAATCTCATGTGGTAGTTTCTTCAACAAATTTGTCCAAGAAATCCTTTTGAAACTTTGTCCGGCTATTTATGGAACCAACTGGAAGGTTCAAATACCAAGTCGAGGCTGAATTTCAAAGGTATAAGGAAAAATCATGCACACTACATATTTGTGTTGCACATTCATCAATCTTATAGCTAATATGAACTTCTTAACATTGTCCTCAGGCAATCCGGAGGTTTCAGGGTCAAATTTAGGAAGTAATTTTTCTGGATGTATGGGTAGGTTATGCACCCGTCCTGGGATTTCCAGAGAACCTCTAGCCAACAATGGTTTATTGTCTTGAGGTTGATTTCCCCTTTCTCCATTGTTATCGTTATTATCCTCCATGTCTTTTGATTCAAAACCTAAGTGATTTGAGTTAGACCCTTCCTCGTCAGGTTTAGAGTAATTACCAGCTAGTGTTTCTGGTATCAAATTAACGGGTTGTTCGATCTCCATGAGGGAAAAATCTATCAGGTCTTCTACCGTGTGAACGTATACCCGATCATGGGTGTCAACAACTAGTCTGCTTATTTGTTTTCTTCGAGGAAGTAAAGGAACAAAAGGAAATGCTTCGATCTGTTGGGAATAAGCTCTAGTGATTCTTCTTAACTTATTTAACTCTTCGTGGGGAAGAGAGAAAGGTATTTAAAGGTACATTTTTTCTTCATATTCATGTTGAGGTGGGTTACTTGTATCGGGAGTACTCTCTGTATGTGGGATGTATTGAGAGTGACTATCCATGCATGTGGGTTTTTTTGAATCTATAGTCTTTGCATAATATTTTATCAGAAATATTGTTAACCATGCATTCGTCCAGGCCTTCCTTCTAGTTCCAATTCTATTGAGGGGTCTGAGATCCCTTTAACTCAACAGCAGGAACCAAACTTGCTTGAGAGGCCCAATTAGTCTCACAAGCATTTGATGAGTGGTAAGGTTCTCCAGATTCGTGATTTGGCTGGAAATATCGATGGGATTTAATCGTGATTGACATATATGTATTTTTTGTTACGCCTTTCCTCGGGCTATTAAATTCTCTTTTGGGTCCTTTTCTAACATGTATAAAAAAAGAAATATAGAGCTTTGAACTATATGAAAGAGGGAATCTAGCTATGTGTTTGTGGAATATTGGGTTGTAGGATAACCTTTATATCATAGCATGCAGACGAAAAATATCTAAACTATTTCAAACTAGCATTAATACCATTTTGATTAGAATAAATTCAACATTGTTCGAGATAATAGTTATAGAAATAAATATATACGTGACAAGAAGTTGGTGCAAGAAAAAGTATTTTTCAATGCTCCATTATCAATCACAGGTTAACACAATTGATTTCTATTCATCAACTAGAATAAAAGAATTGTTGCAACATTATAAGATAACTTTAAAAAATATATACACCAACTCTTACTCAATACAAAAAAAAATATTGAATCCGAAGACAGAGATAATCCCCCTCGGTCCAATCACATTCACACCTTAGATGATAGAAGTGTCTTTGGTTCTAAACAAAAATTCTTAATTAAAATAACTTGCACAGAGATAATTCTCTTACAAAATTTCAAAAAAAGTCTTTCTCTCCATAAACCATTGACCATGTGTCCAAGGTTGATGCCCTTATTTATAAAAAATAACAAAAATAAAAATATATACTAAAGTTATGTTAAGTTAAGAAAACGCCATGTGGAAGATTATGTTAAGTTAAGAAAATTCCACGTGGTAGATTCTATCTATTTGTTCTCTTTTGCTTCTATTTTGATCATCTAGTGGTTTTACTGAAGTGGATTGTTCTTCTCGTACTCTGACCACTTGATGAAGAGATATTCACATGTATTTTCATATGGGAACATGTGTTGATCCATCGAAGTGGAGAGGACCTCCTTTATCTCTATTTATCACTCATACTTTATTAGCTTGACACTTAAGCGTTGTAGGACCCGGTATCATGCTTGAAATCTGCGAAATATATCTACTTCCCATGTAGGGTCTTGCTCTTCATGTTGTTTAACTATGTCATGCAAATCGAAGAAATCCTCCAGTGGACCAAACTATGGTAGGTCAATATTCTTCATTTCTCGATTGATTTTCTCCCAACTTTTCTCACACTCTCCCAATTTTTCCTTCATTTTTCGTTGAGGTTCTTGGACCATGCTCACCCAATCTTCAACTGCCTTCCTTATTCATGTGATGTTTCTATCCATCAGCACTCAGATTCTATGATCTTATGTATCTCGGCCCTTCTGCTCTTCATTGATGTATTATATTCGTTCTAAGGCTTGATGTTCCTTTTCATACCATCGCTACATATCTTTACAAGTTTCCAGCCCCATGAGGGTATCTTCTTGGAAATCAGCGATGCGAGTGGTGAATAGATCTCTTTCACTTGTGAATTTTGCATACATTTCTCGGAACTCACATTTCAAGAGTACTATCTCTTGTGTTCAATTTTGGTAGTACTTTTCTTGATGTTGCAGATGGTCTAGTTCCTTCTTCATGGTGGCCACTTCACTTTCATCTCTTTTTTCCCTGTCTAAAGTAGCATCGGTTATGGCCATCCTTTATCCGATTAGCTCAACCATCTTAGCACTTTCTGTGTTGAACAATGTCTCCTCTTTGGTTATGAAAAGTGTGATATCGATTATGATATTTCTTTTCTTGATCTTTCTTCTCATAACAAATTTTATTTTTCTGTCATAAGAAATTTCTTGTATATCGGTGATTTCATCTACTAGTTCAAGAATCTGTTGATCTCCCCAGGGAAGAGTATTTCCTAGGCTTCATGTCGTGTAGAGGTGTTATATGGTAGGTTCTCTTATCTCCTTAGAAGGGGAATTTTTTTTATGTTCTGGTGACTTGGCCTCCTGCTGGTACTCGTCAGCTAATGGAGTCTTGGTCCTAGATGGGGAAGTAGGCAAAGGATCGACATTAGCTTGGGGTTTGGTCGTTGAGATGTCGATTTTTGGCTGATGCATTTCTTCTTATTTTTCACTAGCACCCAAGTCATTCTTGGAGTTGTCATTCTGAGGTTGTGTTCCCAACTGATCGAGAGATTCAGTGTTCAGAGTGTTCCTTGCCTCATGGTCGCCTTCCTGAGGATTTGGAATCAAAACATCAGAAGTTGGAGTAGATGTTTCCCCTGGATCTTCCTCTTGTGTGATTGGTACTAGGGTTATGTGTTACGATTCTGAACCTTCCTCATCGTCATATATGGTGATTAAATCTATGAGGATAGTAGGCATACATGTCTCTCTTGATTCTCTTACTGAACTTCATTGGGCCATAATAGTCACCGACGATCCTGCCTATGGTGACATGGGGTTGGGTTTTTGTTCGTCGGCGGTCTCCTCTGGTAGAATTGTCTATGATCCATTTAGCTCTCCCTCGGGATGGCTTGTATCGGCCGGAGTAATCCTTAAGGGTCCTATTAGAGGATTAAGTGGGGGATCTTCTCCAAATATTTGTATATCTCTTTCGACTTCTTCTAGTAGTAGTATCCCCCCCCTCTGTGCCTCTACTGCTTCTACTGCTTTGTTTTCTTCCCTTACTCTCAGGGATTCTTGAGTTGTTTGTTCTATTGTTTCAAACTTCTCTTCCATATTCATCGCTTTGAATCTGGTCATATTGGGGTTATCCCTCCTATGGAGCACCTCCTCCCAGTCTTAGGCACCCTTTGTAAATATTTCATCTTCAAACTATCATGAGCATACATCCAATAGGAGGATACCTATGACGCGTGTTGGGGAACTAAATCCTTCGTATCATGCTTGCGAAAGAGGCATGTGGGGAACCAATACTCAATATGATTTAACCCTTCTTATTTCTCTTGTCACACAGTGTCTTTGACCATATAAAATCCTATATGAAAACCATAGGGAATGAAAGCTCTCTTCTTATCCTTTACCAAGGAAGCATTATAACCTTGTAAAATGGTCTAGTAACAAATCTCTCCCAATATGAGACGGCCTAGGACATGAACGGGGAGTAGGTTGGGAGCACTAGTAGCTCCGAACACTCCGATATAGGTGCTTGTCTCTTCGAAGTACAAATGGCTAACTTTAGCTATCATATTTTTTTCTGCCACTGAAATCCTAGGGAATTCCTTTCTAAACATAATGAAGTATATATTGGATATGAACCCATCACATATAATGGCATACAATATTTTTTACCTATTCTCCCATAAGATGTTGAAATAAACATGTACATGAAACTCGACAATATGCCAGGTATGATGCCATGTAAAAGATTGGAACTTATCCTTCTTTTGGTGTCTAGGCCTGTAGGAGATTAATACTCAGTTGTTTGGAGATAATCGCTCCCCAATTGAAACTACTCCCAAAAATCACCACGGTATACACCAAGGGCATCCAAGCTTCTGAAAATTTTGAGCAATCCTCTTCTCCATATAATTGGAAAATCAAAGCCATTAAATACATGTATGGTTCTCTGATATTTACAGCGTTATACCATCCATTGTTTCTGTTTGTGAATTTTTTGTCTTCTCTCCACCATGAGGCTAGTAACCTGCTGGTGTCATGATACTCATAAAATTTGACCATGAAATCTGTGTTTAACCTCTCCTATGGATCCTTGAGTTTATAATACTTTTGTACCTCAAATGGAAGGAAAAAACCAATGCATTCGCCCTCCTCATTGTTGATCATGCATTTCACTGTATATGCATGGTCAATTATCCATCCTAAAAATCTTGATGCATGGAAGAATTGGGGTTCTACAAGCCACCCTTTGCAGATATGATCCCCTGATGTTCGGGAATACTCAATCATCCAATATTATGACATCCAAGTTGTTGTGGGGTGTGAACTCCGGGTAATCCTTCTGAATAATTTTGTTATACATGTCTCCCCAATGCAGGAGCACCATTTTAGATACAGTGCTTGTCTCTGTGTCGCCGAAGACCATAGGTTGGGAAAATTCCTTTGTGGTGGATGTGCGGATAATTGATTTCATCATTGAGAAAAAATCAAGTTCTCTTGCAACGCCCAATGTAGACCCTTCGACGACCTCTTCTTCCTTATTTTTGGGCGTTCTTGGTGAGCGCCTGGTCATTGGATTTCTTGGAGGCATTTTCCTACAGAAAAAAAAAAAAGAAAAATTATAGTAATTTTCTAGCCAACCATGACAATTGTTATTGACGCAAACGTAGGTGTAGAAGTGATAAAGACATTGCTTACCTCTTCCTCGCAAGAGATTAAGCTGGTTTTACGGGTGATCAAAGTCAGAGAGTGGTTTGTAACCTCATCGATGCTTACTCTCGCTTCTTCGGGAGGTAAGTAATTTTTAACAAAATACCATGTTTGGGTATGACCTTGTAAATTTAAACAAAGAGTATACTTACCTTGTCGCATCAAGTCTTAAATTCGTGAGTGTAAATGTGATATATGCAATCTATTACAGGATATGCACCAAGCTTAGGATTAAATGCAACGTAGGTTGGCGGCGCAGGAGCATATTATTTCGTAGTTCATCGAAGAATTCAAATTTCAACGGTTGGCCGATGCGCAGGATTGTGGTGTAGGGTGCGCGAAAATTTATTTTTTCTATCAAAATGCAGAATTTTGTCTCACCTCAGATAGGGGTGTCCCATAAAATTACCAATCCTTTTCATGTTCACAAGAAACTAGTATGATCAGCATTGGGAAAATAGCAAGGTCTTTTGAATGGAACAATATCACGAATCGTTCAGGATTATTGTTGTATAATGATGAAGGTTTGATGAAAAAACCTCGACGTTTGGTGACCTATCAGTCTGTTGATATTTAATGAGTGAATCGGCATCGACATTTTTTCTTAGACATTGTTTCGTTGATACCTATAGGCAAAATTTCTGATGCTGATTAAAACTGTCGTACAACACTGACGTGAAAATTTTGTTATGGAAGTACAAATATGACATAGGAAACCTCAAAAGACGACAAGAGACTGAGTCATACAGACTATTTACGCGGTGAAGACATGTGGCTATTGATTTTGACCTCTACGTGAGAAACATTTTTTTGGCATCAATGACTTTCTTTAGACACACATCCCTGGCTACAGCGTCCTATCATGTCGATGCTGACGATGTATCGACAATCGACGATTGAGGATTTGTGATGGTTATTGTTTCACAGTTTCAACCCTTGTAGTGCGTCGATGACGAAAATGTATCAATGATCGACAATTTGTTATGGTTGTCTGCATTTGTGATTTATATCTTGGATTTCTTCGATGCTGAAAATGTATCGGAAATGTTAACGAACTGTATTATAGGCCATAATTTGTCAACCAACGACCGTTGAAAAATTTTAAGCCGTGTACATTTTAGGCCCTTCATGCCACGTTGGTTGAAAAATTATCGGTTATGTAACGTGGCATGAAGGGCCTAAAATGTACACGGCTTAAAAAATTTCAACAGTCGTTGGTCAACAAATTATGGCCTATAATACAGTTCGTTGACATTGCCAATAAGTTATTCTTGTTTGAAAATCAATATGTCAATAACTTCAAACCAAACAAGAATAAATAATAACAAGACTCAATGACAACAGATAAATTCATCCATGGCGTCTCTGACTCTGATCCAAAAATTATAAGTGGTACCCAAAAATAAAGAAAATTTGCAAAGTCTTTTAGGGTGTGTTGAGTGCTCAACACCTCCTAAGAAATTTTACCCTTCCAAGAAAAGACTGTACCTCCTTTTTTCTCCTAGGAATATCAATTTTCAAAATTGCAGCTACTCTATTGGGATCTATATTTATTCCTTCTTTTGAGATGATATGACCAAGAATCTTTCCCTCTTTCATTCCAAAGTTGTAGTTTTTAGGATTTAATGAAATGCCAAAACTCCTACACTTCTCAAAAGACCGTTTCAAATGTTACAAATGCTCATTATTGGAATTTGAAAAAATAGTAATATCATCTAAATAAACAACATTGAACTTATATTTTTCATCAGCAAAATCTATATCCATATCTCTTTGGAATGTTTCCCCTATATTCATAAGCCCAAATGGGATTTTGGCATACATGAATGTTCCCCAGGGTGTTGTGAAGGTTGTCTTTTCTTGATCATCAGGGTGCACCATGATCTAGTTGTATCTAGAAAATCCATCTAGCATTGACATTTTCTGCGACCCAACTACTTTCTTCAAAATGTAGTCCATCTTGGGAAGAGGATAGTTATCTTTGAGGGAAACCCTGTTCAGATTTTGAAAATCTACACACTTTCACCACTTTTCTTTCTAACAAGAACTAAGTTGGCCAATGATTTAGAGAATCTCAAAGACACTATGATCTTGGCATTAAACAATTTTCTTACCTCTTTCTCAATGAGTGGCAGCAACAACGGATTAATCCTTCTCAATTTCTATTTGAATGGTTTTTGGTCATCTCTAATTGGAATGACATGATGAATAATATTTGTGTCATACACTATCATATCTTCATAGCTCCAAGAAAAAACATATGGAAACTCCTTCATTAAGATGATATATTTATCCTTGATTTATGGGCTGAGTGTCTTGGACAGTTTGATGATTTTAGGTTTTTCCTTAGTCCCAATATTGCAATCCTCTATTTCTTCATCATTTGGAGTGACTTTGGGATTCCTTTCCACATCATTACTGTCAAAGATTTTTTCTAGTGGAACCAAACCCTTAGGGGTGACATTATTTTTGAGTTGAACAATGTCTCTACCAACAATTTGATTTAGGAAACTATCTACATTTGGAGACATGTATGCATCTTCTTCCTGATCAAAGAAATTTTCCTTGTCAAGATTTGTGTTGGCAAACTCATCAGTCATTTGGAGAAACCTTACCACTTGTTTATCATCCTCAAAAATCTGCCAATACTTGATATTATCAGGTACTGTTGGTCTATGCTTGACTTCGATCTCATATTTTATGTTAGGAAATATCATAATCTTGAAAATAGAAGTTGGAGTAGCTAGTGCATCAGCAATCAATATGTGTCCTCTTGGAATCACTGAACGATTATATTCTGTGAAATTTTCAAGCACATCAAGAACTATATTTTTGCATGTCATCATCCTAGGATGTTTAGTTTTATAGATTCCCTTGACCCGATTAATCACAAGCTCGGAATCTTCGTGTACAACTATTATTTTTTCCCCCAATTCTTTCAAAGTATTCAAACCCAATATCATTGCCTCATACTCATCCATATTATTTGTACAATCAAAATAAAATTTATAAGAGCAAAGTTTTGAACCTAATTTTGGAGGGGTTTTCCTTCTCCAACTCCCTCTTTACTAACAGCTCCATCAAAATTCATATTCCACATTTCTTCTTCCTCATTATTTTTCTTATATGAAATTTTCCCTGCTTGTTGTGTTGGACCCACTAACCACACTGAGAGGGGAGGGGTGAATTAGTGTAGGGATCTTTTTAAAACTTCCCTTTCACAAAACTCCTTAGTTAGCAATCACCATTTACTCATTACTTATTGTTGTCATTTATAACCAGTTAAATGTGAACATACATAAACAACATATATCATCAATAAGTCATCACCACAAGGAACACAAAGAACACGAGATGTATGTACAATTTTATTTTTATTGCGGACTACAATCCTTGGGTTATCAGCAACAACTGAATAGAGTTACAACTCCATAAGAACACCATCTCTATAATGCAAGACTCATCTTACACAACTCAACACCAAATAGAAGAGGAATCAATCCTCAACAGATACCAATCTGTCAACAGGTACACGACCAGTCAGTAGTGCAACACGTGTATGTACGTGTCCTACAAGTAGTACAACTCATGCATGTACACAACTTGTCTATACTACAGCCTACATATGACTTCTGAGTACCTAGGGTTTTCTCTCCATGAAAAACTCAAATCCTCTGTAGCCTTCAGTCACATTCACTTATGCCTTTCATTGTCCAATCTGAACCATAACCAATCACAACACATCCATACTCTCCAACAACTTACTCATGCTCCTCAACCATACAATCTAAATGTTAATCAAACATAAGTAGCCAATGTACTATGGAAATCATATCAGTACTGAAACATAAGAGTGTTTCTCACTTTATAAATAAATCAACATAACCATATCACCACAATCATACCAATAATGCCTTAATCATTCACAATAAAATAAGCAAGAGTATCCATCAAGAAAACTATGTAACCATACCAGAGTTTCAATGGCAGATCTAAGCCCATAGAATGTAGATATGGAACTTGCTTCAGAATTCAAGAACCTGGCATCAGATCACACTCAAGTCTTCATGACTTCATCCAACTGTACACACTCAGCCTTCCTTCATCCCGCGTTTGTACGTGTCTTGCCTTACTATAGCTCGTGTATGTACGTGCTCTGCCCCACTATTGCTCGCGTACTCCTTCAGAAACTAGGGTTTCTAAAATTCCAAAAGTTTCATCGTCAAGATATCAGACTTACAAAAACTTTGATGCGTCAATGATATCCTCCATCCACTCTCTCTCTCAGAATATATCTTCAATGATAAACTCAAGAGATGTTTTCACAAGAGACCCCTGCCTCTTATTTATTCTCTCCAAGTAGCTTCCTTAGAAGCATATTCTAGGCCACTTTGTCCACATAGTCACCTATGTCCAACTTTTCCCAATTTGCCACTTGTCCATGTATCCAATAGCCACTTGACAACTTAAACCATTTTCCTCATTTTAGGGTTAACCTTCTTATAACCACTTTCCATAATTAGAAATTTATTTATTTACTTTATTATTTAAATAATCCTCCTTGAATTTGTCATTTCACTTTATTATTTAAATAATCCTATTTTATTTTGTCACTTCACTTTATTATTTAAATAATCCTTTTTGACTTTGTCACTTCACTTTATTATTTAAAAAATCCTCCTTGACTTTGTCAATTCACTTTTAAATAATTTCTTCTTTGCAAGAACTTTTACTTCTTTGACCTTTCGGGGCTTCAATCCAACATATGAGGGTCCTCCAACTTCGTAAGGCCATAATTCTCAAACTGTGAGGAGTTATGTGACGTCCCACATACCACCAGAAATGGCATGACAAGCACTATCCATGTAGGATAGTTTCAATGACAAATTCATTGATATTCATCTCATTATTCCACACTTAAGCATGGGTTCTCTAACCATACTTCTAGGATAACTCAACTGCAAAGAGTCTTCCTATGAGGGATTTCACCATAAGGGGACCACTTTGGAGTTCATCCATTTGTACTCCTTATCAACCATGATAAGATACTTAACTGCAAAGTGTCTTCCCATGAGGGCTTTCACCATAAGGGGACCACTTTTGAGTTCATCCATTTGTACTTCTTATCAAGAAAATAATGAGTCATCTTTACATCAATATATCACTATGACATTGTCCCTTTGTCATTGATTCCATGCATGATCACATGATCCAATTATCAATACATGAATGAATCAAACCATCAATGAAAACACATGAATCCATCTTCATCTATGCAACATATATCAATGACAACTCATTAATCCATCTTCATCTATGCATCATATATCAATGACAACTCATTGATCCATCTTCATCTATGCATCATATATCAATGACAACTCATTGATCCATCTTCATCTATGCATGACAACACATGACTATGATTCCACTTGACATCAATCCATTCACATCAGTATGTTATGAAAAGACATTGTTCCTTTGACATCAATCCTTTGACTTTTGACATCAATCAATCAATCCTTTGGCATCAATCAATCCCTTGAAATCAATCCTTTGACATCAATCAATCAATCCTTTGGTAGCAATGACAACATGATCCAAAAATATCCCCCTTTGTAATTGATGGCAATACCAACATTGATCTCAACACCAATCATTGATGTCAACATGTAGATAAGGCATTTCTCTACATAAATATTCATCTCAATCACATCAATGTGACTATCTCTCCCCCTTTGACATCAATGGTAAAGGGTAGTTCTCTCCTTGGGGATGATCCCCATGATTGAACTCTCCTAGGGGTTTCTCCCTCTGTTTGAATTCCTTTGATCTGAATAATATCTACCCTTTTGAAAAAGGTATATCACTCTGATGTAATGATGAAGATATATAGCTCATGCTCCCCTTGTGACCATCTCTCCCCCTGGGACTATGCCTTTGTTCTCTTTCTCCAAGTATAGGTCTTTTTTTCAAGTATTTATCTTTGCATATGATAAATATCTCCTCCTGGAATCATGGGAAGAAGAATGACTCCCACGATGGGTATGTATCCCCCTATCTTCTCTACAATATGAACAATATTCTACCACTGCAATATGCTTCTGCTGCAAATTCTACTCCTCAACCGGAACATAGATCAATTTCTCTTTCTATGACGATCCTTGGACCTGTCCATGCATCAAACCCGTGCCACACCATACATCATGAAGAAAAATGTATGTCAAAAATGAATAAAGAATCATGAACAAAACGCCAACCAAGTACATCATGTTCCAACCATGCACAATACCCATGTACATCAATACCATATCATATGCCATAAGATATCATCAATGGAGTGTATCAACCATATGCCTCTACCAACATGCCAACCATGTGCCTCAAACAAGTGTCATATCACTCATGATATGCCTCTACCAAGAACCAAAAGCCACAATCATGTATCTTAATCAATCAAGTGTCTCAACTATGTCATCCCATTCATCATGTGCCAAAGTATATGCTAGTAGGTTTCTCTAACAATGTACCAAAAGTGTAGAAATCATGCATCAACTATCAATCAAGCTATGACTCATCAATGATGTACAATATGACCACATCATCAAATCATCAACTACATGTCCCACTATGTAGCCCATCCTCATGCCAAATGCATGCACCAAGGTATCCAACAAATGTGCATCTCACAATACATCATAAGATATATCAATGGAGCTCAAATAAGTATCATCCATGTATCCCAACAGATCAGCCTCACCTCCATTCACTACAACAAATAGTAAGCATCCAAGAATACATGAACTAGAAGTGTGCCTCAATAGATCAATGACATCTCTAGCTAGCATCATCATGATATATCTCATAACCAAAGTGTCATAAATTCACTGTCATAACCAACACTGTTCTTCAACAGAAAAATGTCTCACTCCATACTCTAGGGTTAGTACCATGCATCCAAGATAATCTTTCAACACTCAACAATATGTCATCACCATACATACATCAATTATGTATGCCAACATGTAATCATAAAAACCTGCAACAAACAATGTCAGACCCTGCAACAAACCATGTCAAACCCTGTAACACAGAGTTATACCATCATACCATGCTGCAATTTATATGCATGGCCTTTTTACCATGGCTTTACAATAGATATGTGGCATGTTGCATAGATAGCTCACATATGTACGCGACCTATTCATAGGTCATCTTGCATATGTACGTGATTGTTACCATTGTAACCCGCGTATGATTTTGAAGATGACAAACTTGAGCTTCCCTTAAGGATGCAATTATGTTATGACCATTCATTTTTCTTCACACACTTTTGAATGTGTCCCAGCTTCTCAGAACTTGAGCTCTAAACTTCCATCTTTTCAAAAATGTCTTCCTTCCTAACCTCATGCCTTCTTCTAGTCATGCTATATGAAGTCTTTATCATGGACTTTCTTCTTGTGTTCCAACAATCCTGGGATTTGTGGCCAAATCCACTACAGTTGTAGCATCTCATGATGTGACAATGAGCATCAATGTGTCCTACTTGATTACATCTCCAACACCTTAGGGTGTTATGAAATATTTCATTATCTCTCCTTGCATAAAATCTGCATTTCAAAGCTTTGTGACCATATTCATTACATGAGTAACAGTGACCATGAAAAATATTTTCATGCCTTTGCTTTGGTGTCCATATTGAAGGTGTCTCTCTTCTTTGAGGTGTAAAGATGGCTTCTTGATGTCTTCCTTGCTTTGTTCTTTTGAAAATTTCCTTTCCTTGTGTAGATGGTTGACTTGCAACATTATTTCCATCCTTTGAGAATGAGGGACTTACCTCATGCTTCTTTGAGGTGCTTGCTTAAATATGTGTAGCTTCTTTGTTGTATCCAAGACCTGATTTATCATTTGGTGATCTTTGACTATCCAAGATATCATTCAATATTGTTGAGCTTTTCAATAATCTGTTTGAATTCTCTACTTTCTTTCTAAGATCAACAACTTCAACTTCCAACTTATGACATGACTCTTCCTTTTCATTTACTTTATTCTTCAATAGTTCTTCTACCCTTTTGGCTTCTTCAATTTGGTTCTTGAGATGGACATTAACTTCAAGACTTTTGCTAATATCATTATCTAGCTTCTTATTCTCTTTTATTTCGTTATTTAATCTTTTGATATCTTCTTCTTTTTCTTCTAATTGAGTCTTTTTACTTTCTTCTTGTTCCTTGAGCATTTCCTTCAATTTCAAGATATGCCTTTGATTCTTCTTAAGAATTTTTTTAGTGTTATCAGAAAGATAGTTATATTCTATGTAACAATGGTCATAGTTGTATTCAAATAGACCCCATTCAACTTTCCTTTTAAGCTCTGATAGTTCTCTTTCTACTTTTTCCATGGGATAACAAATTATCTCTAGATTTTCTTCTTCACTTGTAGAGAAATATTCAACATCATCACATTTTGAAATATTTCAATCAAGGGATTTTGGAGATTCTTTACCTTCATTGATCTTGATGGAATTGTCTTCAAGGTCTTCCTTTTTTCCAACATCATCACATTTCAAATCATTTCAAATAGAGGATTTTGGATATTATTTACCTTCATTGTTCTTGATGGAGTTGTCTTTAGTTTCTTCCTTCTTGCTTTGGTATGTCTCCTCTAGCTTCAGACATAGATCCTTGGAGGAAGTGCATTGTCCCATGCTCTCTTTTATAGAACTTGAGAGTCCACTAAGAATGGTCTTGAAAGCCAATTCATCATTCTTCTTTTCTTCCCTTTGAGCTGAAACTTTGACTTGTTCTTCAAAGGAACTGATCCACCAATAGTTGCTTTCCAAACATCGACTCCTATTTCCTTCAAATTCACTTTCATTTCTATTCTCCATGTAGAATAATTTTCTTCATCAAGGATTGGAACTTCATCATCCATTTTTGTGTCCATGGATTTCCTCCAATCTTTTTAAGGCTTATAGTGAATTCCTGCTCTGATACCAATTGATGGACACACCGACCACATTGAGAGGGGGGGTGAATCAGTGTACGACTCTTTTTAAAAATTCCCTTTCACAAAACTCCTTAGTTAGCAATCACCATGTACTCATTACTTATTGTTTTCATTTATAACCAGTTAAATGCGAACATACATCAACACCATATATCATCAATAAGTCATCACCACAAGGAACACAAAGAACACAAGATGTATGTACAATTTTCTTTTTATTATGGACTACAATCCTTGGGTTATCAGAAACAATTGAATAGATTTACAACTCCACAAGAGCACCAGCTCTACAATGCAACACTCATCTTACACAACTCAGCACCAACTTAGAAGAGGAATCAATCCTCAACATATACCAATATGTCAACAGGTACACGACCTGTTAGTAGTGCAACACGTGTATGTATGTGTCCTATAAGTAGTACAAATTGTGTATGTACGTGGCCTATCTGTACTACAACCTACGTATGACTTCTGAGTAACTAGGGTTTTCTCTCCATGAACAACTCAGATCCTATGTATCCTTCAATCACATTCACGTATGTCAATCACTGTCCAATCTGAACCATAACCAATCACAACACAACCATACTCTCCAACAGCTTACTCATGCTCCTCAACCATACAATATGAATGCTAATCAAATATAAGTAGCTAATGTACTATGGAAATCATATCAGTAATGAAACATAAGAGTGTTTCTCACTCTATCAATCAGTCAACATAACCATATCACCACAATCATAGCAATAATTCCTTAAGCATTCACCATACAATAAGCAAGAGTATCCATCAAGACAACTATGTAACCATACCAAAGTTTCAATGGCAGATCTGAGCCCATAGAATGCATATCTAGAACTTGCTTCAGACTTCAAGAAATTGGCATCATATCACACTCAAGTCTTCATGACTTCATCCAATTGTACGCGCTCTTCCTTCCTTCAACCTTCTTTTGTACACATCTTGCCTTATTGTAGCCCGTGTATGTACGTTCTCTGGCCAACTGTTGCTCGTGTACTCCTTCAGAAACTAGGGTTTCTGAACTTTCGAAACTTACTCCGTCGATATCTCAGACTTACAGAAACTTTGATGCATCCATGAGATCCTGCAACCACTCTCTCTCTCTCAGAATAGATCTTCAATGATATACTCAAGATATGTTTTCACAAGAGACCCTTGCCTCTTATTTATACTCTCCAAGTAGCTTCCTTAGAAGCATCTTCTAGGCCACCTTGTCCGCATAGCCACTTTGTCCACATAGTCACTTATGTTCAACTTTGCCCAATTTACCACTTTTCCATGTATCCAATAGCCACTTGACCACTTAACCCATTTTCCTAATTTTAGGGTTAACCTTCTTATAACCACTTTCCATAATTAGAAAGTTCTTTATTTACTTTATTATTTAAATAATCCTCCTTGACTTTGTCATTTCACTTTATTATTTAAATAATCCTCTCTGATTTTGTCACTTCACTTTATTATTTAAATAATCCTTTTTGACTTTGTCACTTCACTTTATTATTTAAATAATCATCCTTGACTTTGTCAATTCACTTTTAAATAATTTTTTCTTTGCAAGCACTTTGACTTCTTTGACCTTTTGGGGCTTTAAGCCAACATATGAGGGTCCTCCAACTTTGTAAGGCCATAACTCTCAAAGCGTGAGGATTTATGTGACGTCCCACATACCACAGGAAATGGAATGACAAGCATTGTCCATCTAGGATAGTTTCACTGACAAATTTATTGATCTTCATCTAATTATTTCACATTTAAGTATGGGTTCTATAACCATACTTCTAGGATAACTCAACCACAAAACGTCTACCCGTGAGGGATTTCACCATAAGGGGACCACTTTAGAGTTCATCCATTTGTACTCCTTATCAACCATGATAAAATAATTAACTGCAAAGCGTCTTCCCATGAGGGATTTCACCATAAGGGGACCACTTTGGATTTCATCCATTTGTACTTCTGATCAAGAAAATAATGAGTCATCTTTACATCAATATAAAACTATGACAATATATCAATATGACATTGTCCCTTTGTCATTGATTCCATGCATGATCACATGATCCAACAATCAATACATGAATGCATCAAACCATAGATGACAACACATCAATCCATCTTCATCTATGCAACATATATCAATGACAACTCATTGATCCATCTTCATCTATATGCATCATATATCAATGACAACTCATTGATCCATCTTCATCTATGCATGACATCATATGGCTATGATTCCACTTGACATCAATCCATTCACATCAAGGAAAATGCATATTACATCAGTATGTTATGACAAGACATTGTTCCTTTGACATCAATCCTTTGACTTTTGACATCTATCAATCCCTTGACATCAATCCTTTGACATCAATAAATCAATCATTTGGCATCGATGACAACATGATCCAACATGTTGATCTTCATCATCTTTCTCTAGAAGTTTGAGAAAATTTTGATCCTCTTCTTCAAAGCATGGATCATTATAAAAAATTAAAGAATCAACCTCAGTGTCAATAGAATAAATAGGATGATTATTGGGTTTTCCCTTGCTACTGACCATGTATTTTAGCAATACTTCCATGTATAGCCTCCTTTCCTTTCCAAAAACTAGTATAGTTTCATAAGACATATCCATCTGTAATGTACCCTTCAATTTAGCAGCCCATGACCTTGATAACAACATGCCAAAATTTGGAGGGATGTCATCAACTACTACATCCATGACCAAATTATTTGATGGGATTTGAGATAAAGACACAACTAGGTCTTTGATTAAGCCTAAACAATTTACCTTCCTCAAATCAAAAGATAAAAAATCTTTATAAGGTATGGTGATGTCCAAACCTAGTTCATCCATGATCACCTTTGGCATCAAATTATGATATTCTCTTGAATCTAGCATTGCATTGTTTAAAGTCATATCATGAACTTTAAGGATGACATAAAATGGAGGCACATCACCATCATCACCACATTCTTCCATCCGAGGACAAAACAAGATTGCAGGATGATCATCTTGCACATTTAGAGTATCATATGCTTCTTCCATTTTCAACATTTTGATGATTTGACTTCTATATTCAAAATTTCTGATCAGCTCATTAAAAGGTACATAAATTTTTGTCTATGCCAACTCACTTTCAAAACTAAAAGAAGACTGGGTTTTCTCTACCTCTTTGATGATTGCATCCCTTTTTGTCTATGGGACCTTATTTGGGGGCTCCTCTTTATTTTTACCTTTTTCCAGTTCATCCTTTGTAGAACTGTCTTTCTTATGCTAACTTGAAGAGGGTAAATTAGCCCGGGGCTCTTTTGGAGGATTCCCCTTTTGTGGGTTTGCAAGAACCTTTTTATTTCTGATATTATATTGCTTCTGAATCTGCATGATAGCATTTTGATACCCCTTCTTATACTCCTATGTTTCCATAAATAACATATCATTTCTTTCCTGCATAAACTTATCATTTTCTTCAATAAATTTATCATGTTCTTCTTTAGTTAGGAATACATTTGTTTCAACATCATCACAACAATGTATGTTATCTTCAAGTGATTCCTCAAAATTTTCATCATCATAGTTATTTTGGAAAGGAGGTTTGATTGGTTGATCACCTTGATTCCTTTGGTCTCTTTGTCTGATCTGTGTAACTGGTAACCTCCTGAAATTAGGAGTCTTGAGTTTAAGTTTAGTTTGATATTTGATGGCAGGATTGTTATCTAAGGACAACGTTTCCACCAACTTTTCCATAGTTTTTACCATTAGATCAAAATTTTCACCTGATGACTAGGAAGTTGAGAGTTGTGCTTCTTCTTGAGCCCTTTTCATGTTAGTTTCAGGATTGTATTTAATCTTACCCGATGCCATAAAATTTACTTCTACTTCAACAACATCATTCATCATGTCATCTAATGTAGTAGATCTCCTTTCCCTCAGCAATAAGGAGAAATCACTATCAAAGTAATCAACATAGCGAAGTTGTGCGGCTCCAGGAGGGGGTTTTACTTCAACAGGAATTGAACTATAAACCTTCATGAATCTGGTTGGAAACTCTTGAACTGTCTCACTAGGTGTTCTTTTCAAATTATTATACTGAGTCAACAATTGTAGAGGATTTTTCTTGTCTCCCCATCTTGCAAAAAAGATTGTTTCAAAAGATGCAAAATTAGGAATGCTTGTTGTTGGGAGAGCCTTGAACCATTTTCTGAACTCACTTGAGAGACTCTATGAAAACAACCTCATTTTAACATCTTCATCGTCTACCTCCTCAAGGTCCACAAAATCATTAAACCGGTCTAAATGTCGTTGAGCTGAAATTTTCTCTTCGGCATCATATGATTTAATTCTCTTAGCATAAGTTTGAGGTAGATCATGCAATTGAGAAGGTAAGACAAGGGGAGAAAATCTTGTTGCCATGATTTTAGGAGGACCTTGGCCTGGTTGAAAATTATGACTGGGAATCACTACAGTTTGAATGGGAACAACAGTAATAAAGGATTGAAACTTCTTCTCATCAAACAAAATTTCAGTCAAGTCAGACTCTGACTTAGATCTAAACAAAGTCTGCTCTAATTTAATGTCAAACTCAAGATCATCAATTCTCTTTACTACATCTTTAGGCAATGATGAAATTCTATCCAAAAAAATACCTGAGTGTGATGCCTTTTCTTTTCTCTTGTGTAGGAGCTTCTTAGGATGAGCCACAGATGTTGTAGGTTCTAGATCTGGATTTCTCCTAGTGTAAATCTTTTTTGGAGCCAGGATTTCTCAGTGATATTAATTTTTTGCAACTAATCTTTAATAATGAAGTCACCAGGGTAAATTTTTCATCCAGTATTATGTATGACCCTCTATTAGCCTCAAGAATCAGATATGAAACTTTGTCATTCTTTCCCAGGGAAAATTTCACTTTCATTCCCCGACAACAGCGCCAAAATGTTAGCACTTTGTATATTGCTTGCCTGAGGAAGAAAATCACAAAGGTAACCACAAATGTCGTTAAACCATTAAACCATCTAACTCCTCAAGGTCCACAAAATCATTAAACTAGTCTAAATGTCATTGATTTGAAATGTTCTCTTCTGCATCATATGATTTAATTCTATGAGCATAATTTTGATGTAGATCATGAAATTGAGCAGGTAAGACAAGGGGAGAAAATCTTGTTGCGATGATTTTAGGAGGACCTTGGCCTAGCTGAAAAACATGACTAAGAATCACTACAGTTTGAATGCAAACAACAGTAATAAAGGATTGAAACTTCTTCTCATCAAACAAAATTTTAGTCAAGTCAGACTCTGACTTAGATCTAAACAAAGTCTGCTCGAATTTAATGTCAAAATCAAGATCATCAATTCTCTTTACTATGTCTTTAGGAAATGATGAAATTCTATCCAAAAAAATACCTGAGTGTGATGCTTTTTCATTTATCTTGTGTAGGAGCTTCTCGGGATCAGCCACATATGTTGTAGGTTCTAGATATGGGTTTCTCCTAGTGTAAATATTTTTTGGAGCCAGGATTTCTCAATGATATTACTTTTTTGCAACTGAACTTTCATAATGAAGTCGCCAGGGTAAAGTTTTCATCTAGTATTATTCCCAACCCTCTGTTAGCCTCAGGAATCAGATATGAAACTTTGTCGTTCTTTCCAAGGGAAAAATTCACTTTCGGTCCCCGGCAACGACGCCAAAATTTTAGGACTTTGTAAATTGTTTGGCTGAGGAAGCAAATCACAAAGGTAACCACAAAACCACTTTAGAACTGAAACTATCCCTCTCAGTTTAGAGAGGGATCTCTCTTGTCACATAGTCTTTGAAAGAAAAAAATTCTCTTAAGGATCAATGGCTAGGTCTTTGATTAGATAAATATATTTATAAAGTTGTTGGTGGGAAGGAGGAGGAATCTGTTGGGAAATGGATTCAAATTTGAAGCAAATGGAACTATCGGTGACTAGTGGGTAGAACTATCAAAGAATAAAAGGATAGATAGGTGATAATATTTCAGTTAAAATATTGTTGTTTTATAATGGAAGAAAGAGAAAAAAAATAACTACATTCAGAGCACCAACTAGGATGAATTATGATTGAGTTAAGAAGAGATAACAATACTTAAATTTCTTGAATCTAAAGCATCAATATTAGATGAATTCTAGACCATTAGCTTTCCAATTTAAGTATATAAAGCTTGCAGATGAAATAAGAAAACAAAACAGGAAATACATACATGAGATATAAACACGCACTTCAGATCACCACCAGAAGAATCTCTGGTACGAATATCAATGTACTTATGCACTAAAATTTCATTAAACTTCAGAAAGATTACAAAATGTTCAAGACAAATGTCCTCTACACTTCTTCCAACCCCTTGTACATTCAAAATCATCCAATATAAAGGCACAATTCATCCCTAAGCTAAGGAAGTCGAACTTCAACCACCTTCCTTCATTTTTGATCTAGTTACACAAAAATAGGAACAAACTCAAACTATCTGCTAAAAATAGAAGTTTGTTTTGACCATATTAATTACATAAGAGTATTTTCAAAAAAGAATAGTATTCATTATGTTCTCGAACTCTAGGACTGATGTGAGTCACTTAGTATAGCTGGAGACGAATCTAGGGCTGATTTGAATGTTGACTTGGCTCCCTGGCATGTTTTCGTAACAATCTGTTGCAACTCGTTGTGTAACTGTAAGCTACAATAGTTGCGTAGCGAGTTTACACAACGAGTGTTTTTCTTTAGTTGTCTTCACACAGTTGATAGCTACAAGGTCTCTGGAGGCTATCACTGACCATTCTATCATCCCAACAAACATTACCCTCCATTTCTTCATCAAATGTATACTTATAACACTTGCATAGCGTGAGATCGCTACACAAGTTCTGTGCAGTGTTCTTTTCTAGAAAAAAAAAATAAAAACATATTATCCCTTAACTGATAAAAAATGCAAAACTTTGAAATCAATGATTCTATATTTCATCCACCTCTGGAAGCAGATCTAACTTTCCCCTGGCTTCATCATCAACTTCTGTTGGTTTCATCCTTAGTTTCAGAGTCCTATTTTCTTTCCTTAATGACAAATTTTATCTTTTTAGATTCTTCACTTGCCTATGCAAAAGTGCATTTCTTCTTAACTTTGACTAGGCATTGGAAATAATTGCATAGGCATTGGAGATGGCTAGTCCACACTCATGAAGGTGTTTATCAAAGTTTTTCTTTGTTGTTTTGTTCTCTTCCCTGAGTTGAACGATCAAATCATGTGCTTCTCTTAATTGTTTGTTGAGACTTTTGATATTTCTCTCACCTTCTCCAGGTGAGGTATGGATATTTTCAATTTCTATGGACTAGTCTTGTGCAAGTGTTTCTTCTGCAGGCTTGTGTTCTGAAATCAATTTTATAGATGAAGATCTTTTCAAATGAGTTGAAGGCTTGGCAAGCTCTATTGTTTTAGGACTCTTCTCATCCACTTTCTCTTTACCTTTTCCCTTAGAAATTTGTGAAACTGTTGGTGTTGATTATTTCTTTGACACTGATACCTCTTTTGGTGTTGAAATGCTAGAAACCCTTTCATCAAGATTCTTCTTCATATCTTTGTTTTCATAATGGAACTATGTTATGACATGATGAGATTTCTTAAGTTGTTCTTGCAATTATCCAATTATTTGATCCTTTTCACCTGATTGAAATTGATCTTTACCAATACCTTGAGTTGTATGTTCAACAGATTGTGTGTGCAGGGAAGGTAATCGTTTGGTTGTTGATCTTGTAATTGGACTGCTAAGTTTTGGTGTTTCAACGACCTCATCTGCAAAGTGTAATTTTTTGCCTTTCTTCTTAGCTTGTTGGCTTGGTGAAGTACCTTCAACTTCTTTTCCTTTCTCACGGTCTTGTTCTGCAAACCTTTTCTCCCTCCTATTAGACTCCTCAGGGACTAAAGGATATGTTTTTTCATCTGATAGGGGAGTATATCCTTTGGGGTCTAAAGCAATCCTTGTTGAAGCTAGGAAAGAATCACAATCCTTGTTCAACTTCTTAAGTTATTTAACACCATTAATTTCACCAAAGAGAAATGAAACAAACTGGTTTTAACATGGTCATCCTTAGCCTTCACTCTGTCTGACATTTTACCTAGGCTTCTGTATAGGTAAAAAGGTAAATTCAAATGGTTTTTTCCAATGAAATTCATTAAAATCCTAATATGGTACCGATATACCCTGTCAAACCTGCCTCGCATGTGAAATATCTTTGAATTACTCTTAGTAGATTTTCATAGTGTTCCAATATGCACTCTCTTGGAATGGTAGTACCAAAAATATGTTTTTTATACTTAGGCTTCAATAAATTAGTGTAGAAGATGGAATCAAGGGGCATACCTTTGAACCATTTCTCCCCTTGAGCTAGAATTTCAATTGCAACATCTATTGTCTCTTCTGACACCTGGAAAGTAAGATCAACAACCTCTATCTGGACGCCATTGAAGTTGAGGGAAAATACTTTGTCAGCTGCACATTATACCCATCAATTTTCTCACAAAATCCCATGCATATGGCGTGCTCAAAAGAAACCCTAATTGTTGGATCAGAGTTTACTAATTGCAAGTTATGTGGCTCAAATCTTATAACGCTCCCTCCCTTATTACATTTGTTAATCCCTTGAGTTTCCATCTGCAGATAGATGTTGAACACACTATGACTATGGAGAAAAAGAAGTTGATGGATAGGGTTAAGGTAGGGGACTTTACACAGTGAGAAACAAAGCTAGGGTTTACAAGAAATGGGATCAAAGGAACTCGCGAAGAAAAATCCAGTCATTTAATCTCAGATCATATTAACTCAAAATGTTATCTGGTAGGAAACAAGACCTCCTTACTATGCAAATTATGCAGGAAATGCGATGTGTAGCATGATCAACAGATCTTGTGTAGTGGATGAAACAAAGCTTTTGTAGCACAATGAATCAAGGCTTGTGTAGCGCAATGAACAAATCTTGTGTAGCACGCGAGTCTTCTGAAATCTACTATGGTAGAGGAATGCAATTGATGAAAGAGATCCTTTGCATGGAAAAAAGGGGAGGGAAAGAGAATTTCACAGGTCAAGCAAACCCAATTTGAAAGCTTGATTAGACCGTTGAAATGATTTGACAGTTTGGGTAGTGCCAATCTTTTCACAACGAACTTACAAAGCGTGTGATCCTTTACAAGCCAAATATCAAAACCACTTTGGAATATTAGTACATACAACATGATGACTTATGATGGCTCCATATTTCTCATAACATGTCATTATGATCCATGATACCATTTGAAAACACTTCCCCTAAACCTTTGATTTATGACTTGACTCTTTTATAACATATCATATCAAAACTTATGGAAACAATCTTAGACTCATGACTAACTATCACACACTTAATAATTCAAAATGGGAATGCATTGGTCTTCCCAAGACCAGGGCATGAATTTGAAAACTCTTAACACACCTATGACCATATCTTGAAAACAAGGATACTAACATTATACACCAATTTGGTGTCTGGCTTGGTCGTGACCTTAAAAATAGATTATTATTATTATTATTATTATATTTGTGTTTACTTTTTAACTTGATTATATTAAAGTAAAAAACAATAATTTCCATTATAAAAAAAAACTAGAACACTTAAATATTAAAACAATGTGAAAAGTACATGAAATCATTATATAAACATGATATTGATTAACATTAACAATTTATTACATTGCAACGAGGATGGATGTGGTTTATTTTTTCTTATCAAATCCAGAAAATTTAACTACAAAATGAAATATTTAATGTTTCTAATTCAATTATTAGTGTTATGAATATCATCTTTTACCTTTTAGAAAATACTTTAACAAGGATTAGAACAACTGAAAATCATAATTTTTAGAACAATTGAAAATCATAATTTTTATTGCAATATCTATGCTCATTTTGGATATACAAATAATTGTTTTAAAAACATTTTCATTTGGAAAAAAATATATATTTATTAAATTTATTTTGGATTATATGTTCTAGATACAATAAATAGTTTTTCATTCTCGTATTTGTGTAAGATTAATCTAGATCCATCTTAAATCCAAAGTTGATATGGATTTAGACTAGTTTCAATCGTGGTTAACCATGTCAAAATTTTAGATGATCATTATTATGTATATGCAATTGTTTTAGATGAATTTGATCCCTTTAAATTTATCAAATATAATATATAATATAGAAAGTACTATCAAGAAGAACACTTCAAAAGTTATATGAGGAATAAAGGAACAATAGTAAAGTAACAATGTTCAATGATGAAGAAGGTGAATAGTAAGAAAGTAATAAGATGCATATAATAAATAATACCAGATAGATTAGGCTTTGATCAATCTTAATTTGTCTTCTTTAACTTCTTTTTTATCCATGTCTACCAACTTTTTCATCTTTTCATATTAATCATATGAAAAAGGAAGTTGATTTCGAAAACTATTCAAACCTTTGATTAGAGATATTGCAATGAAGGTCATGCTCTACCTCTCTTTCCTTCCAATATTAATAGTTTCTTTTGTCAGTCTCATATGTTTCTCATAATTATAATTACATCCTATTGGATACTCTTGGTTTTAATGCATTGAGTGCATGTGTGTGTATGTGCTCTTATTTTTTCAAAGAAAACCCCACTGAAAACCCTCTCCTATTAGTACTTCCCCATGATCCATGGATGGTAAATGGGGTAAATCATTGGTCTTCATTAGAGAGCCTAACCCTAAGAGAGTCAAATCGGTGACCTCCCCAACTTCGAGGGAGGTGTGTGTGTGTGTGTACAAAAAAAAAAAACATTATTAACATAATGTTTGAAATTGTTTTGCATTGTATTAGTGTTAAATTCATTTCATTCAATAATTTTCATTTTCTAAATGTTGAAATTTATGCACACGTCAATTTTGTCTGTGTATTTTCTTAAATCAATACATTGAATCATTATACATTGTACTATCACTGAAATCAAGAGATCCTATCTTTTTGCGTTATATCAATGTTGAAATCAATGCAACTATTGGATTTCTCTTAGGTATATTTCACACATAGAATATATTGTATCAATGCTACAATCAATGGACTATATTGCCACTAAAATCAATGCATTGGAACAATTTATCTTTCTTTACAAAAAGTCCATTCTTAAAACTTGATTACTATTTTCTAATATGTAACTTATAACTTCTTACAAATAGAATTACCATTGCAAAAAAAAAAAAATCCTTTTTTTCTTACTTCAAGCACTCTTGAGAATCATAGAGAAAGATAGAGAAAATCCAAAAACATTTATAAATCATAATCTCAAAAATAAAGGAAATATTCCTTATCTTATCCTCCTCATAAAAGCAAGTCTTTCCCCCATTGAGATCACCGCTATGACTAGGTATATAATGTACAAGAACAAGATAAACAACATGGAAGACAAGAGACTTCATAATATTGCTTCAAACTCCAGTCAAAACCACTTGTAGGTTGCAACTCAAGTGGGGGTGGAAAAAATATGCCAATTCTTGACTAAATTATTGGGGATTAAAGGAAGAGGTTACTCTATTGATTAATGATAATATTAAAAATATTGTTACATCAAATGATGCAAAGGAGGTAGAACGACCATGCAATGCACACAGAGAGGAATACATACTACAGTCGATTCAGGAATAACGTGGGATATAGAAGGAATCACCCAGAAGCCAAGATTATTTGCGGCTAGGGAAGAACCCTAGATGCACATTAAATTTGTTCATTGGAATAACCCTAGTCGTAGAGTTCACTTTTATTAGTAGAACCCTAAACGGCATCTGAAGCTTCAACCACCCATTTAGAAATACAAGTTGTTGGTTGAGCGAGTTGTAGGCGAGGAAAGATCTGTTACATTTAAGAAGTTGTTGAAAAATGAGTCAAAAGCTTAAGGTAATTTTTGTGACTAGTGCATCTGCATGGTTTTCTTCGAATCTGGTGGGTTTTGGGCCATTAATCCATTTTCATTGTGTGGCTATGGTCGGCCACAATCGACACAGATTGAAGGGTTGATCTGCCTCAAGAGCCCTCTCTCCTACTCATTTCGACGGGCATAATTTGCTAGATGCAATCAATCAAGGGAACGTTCCCCTTTGCAGCATGTGCCACTTGAGTGTTATGATTTGGAAGGATCCCTCAACATTGCCTTGTCTCTTATTGATAATTTTTATACAATTGTGGTTCCATGAATTGGAAATGTAGTGGAATGCCCCCCACTACCTCATCTCAACCCATTGGTTTTAATTGCTACTCAATCTGACCTAGGTGAAAGAGTAGGTAATGACCTCAAAGTCCAAAATGGTGCTTCTACCTTGGTTACTATTTATTTAGATCTACAGCCATAGGTTTAAATTATTGATGCTCAACTAGACTCTATTACAATTAATGGGAAGTTTCTCATCAAACTTGGCGAGGTGCCTCCTCTAACTTAGCACACTTCTTTAGCCCAATCTCTGAAAAGGATGAGATCCCTACCACTCAGACCAATGTGGATCTTGCGGAAGGGGATATCAATTTTTTTTATCCAGTAACAAGTAGTATGCAAAGGGATGCTAACATTTAGAGTGTTGTAGGGTGATATTTTATTTCCTTCGCTGCATGTCAGATGAGGCGATGTTCAATAAATGGTGTTTGTTGAACTAGGAAGCGAAAGGAGTTTATTTGAATTCATACTGGGGTTTAGGGTATAAATATGTTTGTCTCATGTTCAACACTAAATAAAAAAAACTTGACAAGTTTCACAGTATGGTACATGGAGTATTCCAGGTTCTCTAGCTTATGTGCAATCCTAGAGAGTTGATTTTAACCTAGAAGATCGTGGTCAAACCAACTTCCCATTATGGATCGAGTTTCTTGCACTACCTACCGATTTGAGGAATTTGGTAGATTTGTTGCTAATCGGTTTGGAAAGTTTTTTATCCCAAATGGAAAATGTAACTCTTTCCTACCTAATCCAAGAGTTTGTGTGGAGGTTTACCTAAAGAAGAAGTTGCCACCATTTATTTCTGTGATGACTATGGATGGATTTAGAAAACATAATTTTATTATCTAAATTTGCCAAATGCCTTCTTTTCCTAACAAGCTCAATATCATCTCATCCAGGATTGTCCCCATCGGAAGCCCCCTCCAAAGGCTCCTCCATATTCAGATGATGCAAGTGCTTCAACATCGGTGGCCCCATATGGCTAGTTAGGTTCCTCAGTTGGTTCAACCCATTTTTCTAAAGAGGGCACCTCTAAGGCCCTTGTGGGAGGGCATGTCACTCTATCGAGGCTTGTATCTGGTAGAAGGACTGGGAGAGTAGTGGTCCATGAGAATTATAAAGGCGTTGATGACTTGATACAACAATCAGATCCCAACAACTCTAGAGTTCCTCTGGTTCCTCTAGTTAACCCTCTGATTCAGACCATGCACAACTTCAACTATTAGTAATGCTCTTATTTAAAAATATGGAGGTGGATGAGGGATGGTGAGTTAAATCTAATAAGCATAAGGGGGCTTCATCCCCTATAACATTGGACAAGCCTACTAGTACTGTGAGCCCATCCCCATGGGTAAAGTCTTTTAAGGAAGAAATGACCCTCTCTCTTGAGAGGGGAGCGTCTAATAAGTTCAACACTTTAGAAAATCCATTATTCTTTGAATGAATCTCCCTCTTTTTTCATGGAATGTTAGAGGGATGACGATCACAAGTAGGAAGAAGGTTATTCGAGGGTTTCTTCAGAAGGTCAATCTAGAAATAGTTTTTTGCAGGAGGTCAAGTCATCTGGATTTGAGCTTAGAAATCACATGAATTATGTTTGGAATGGTCCATTTTGAGCCACATATCATGTTTAGGGAAGAGGTGGGGTGGTGATAGTTATTTCTTTGTATCTACAAGGTGTCGTTCAGAATCACTCAATCAAGGACCAATCAAGCTTATTCCAAAGAATACAGTCATGGATTCTATTGGTGGGTGGTGGCCGATAACTTTATTGAGAATTGGTTATAAAATTATGGCCAAGGATTTAGCCAAGAGAGTTAGAGATGTGGCTCGGAAAATTGCTTGCCGAGAGAAAACAAGATTTGTACAGGGACAATTTATTTTGGATACATTCTTGTCAGCTTGGGTGGCCATGAAGTGGGCCAAGGAGTCTGGTCAACATGCACTCTTCCAGAAAAATGATTTCGACAAAGAATATGATGATATTGATTGGACATTTATCCCCGATATGTTGACTTTCCAGCTTGGGTTTGGCCAACTCTTGTCGGTATACTTATCACATTTTTTACATGTGCCTCTACTTTTGTTTCAGTGAATAATGTATTGAACCCCTACATCCATCTCCATAGATATTTTAGTGTGACCAAATCTGGATCTTGCATTTGTTTCATAAATTCTCTAGAGAAGGAATAATTTTCTAACTTTTTCCGAGTGAGTTGTATTTTTTCGATCATTAATTTATGAACCTTTCTATTACTTTTTTCTTTTCTGGACCCTGCATTTGTTCAATAAATTCTCCAAAGAAGGAAGAGTTTTCTCCATCAATTCTCCATGATTGAATAAATAAATCCTTGACACACTAAATGGATATTCTTTATTTTCCTTTAAAATATTTTGTAGGGTTCCAATGGTTTTTTTTTACAACACGGAGTTATAGATAATGTCCTAACAACAACGATACCAACCCATCAATCAAGTCTTGAAAACATATAATATTTATATATCTCTTTAATAAACGACGTGTCCACAACAATAAGACAACTATTGAGTGGGTTCCACTCAAGGGACATCTATCCTGAATCAACATATTACTTCTAGAAATTGAACCAAGTAGAAAAGAAAACAAACAATCCACATAACCACTCAAGCTATAAACCAAATTACCAACGCATAAATTTTAATGGGTTAATGACTCCATTAACTATTAAAGTTCCTTTTATTAACGACGGTATAAATAGACGAGTGATCCCTAAAATGGTTCCCCCTAGAACTTACGTAGCATTCCATTATTAACAAAATTTCTTTACCCACAAGCAAATAAATTTTAWTTTTTTTAAAGATCTTTTTCTGTTTATGCTAGAGTTCAAAGTATTTTTCTTTATATTTGAGTTCAAATTTGTATTCTTTATACAAAGTGGTAATATTAATGAAGTGGTAAGATTAATGAAGGGCACCTATYATTTAGTTTTTTTTTTTTCAACGAAAAAAATACGCTTTATATTCAAAAGGATATAAGAATGTACAAGTCTAATTTTGAGGAAACCACGAAAAAACAAGAACTAGGCAAGTGGAGMAAGTTGTCCATACAAAACAAGAGTGTATCATGGCAAAACCGAGACCATTCCAGATCCACGGAAAGGCAGCACTAAAAACAAAGTTGGTCGGATCAAAGATTGATCATGTTGGTAGGTCCTTCATTGCCTTCCTCCCACCTTGTAAAACAAATGTGTCTCGATGGCAAGAACAAAGCTTTTTTAGAAAGGGCATCCGCCTCATTGTTTTCCTCTCTGTAGATGTGAGAGTAGGTGAGCTTATTAATCAGATGAGTGGCTTCACGAGTTCTTTCCTTCCAGCTTTCAAGGTCTGCCACATGGAAGTTTGCACGCCCGCTCAACCAATCAATGATAATTTTGGAGTCGCCAAGGAGTAAAAGCTCATCGATATGTAGGCGACTTGCCAGAATAAGAGATGCCCACGCTCCCAAAAGTTATGCCTTCATGTTGGAGCCGTTCCCACAGTTTAGAGTCCACCGAAAACACGAATGTGAGTTTAGAACGATTTTCCCACAGTTTAGAGTTCACCGGAATCATTTAGTTACATGTGTGATAAATTAGATTAGAAAATAACTGATTTTTATAAACGCGGAAAAAACTTTATAAAATATATATTTCGAAAGTTAATAACTTACACTGAAAATAATTAATATTTTTTTTTGAGTATCTATACAAAATTATCTTATGTAAATAGATTTGTGTGTTTTAGTATTTAACTATTAAGTATCTTAATTTTGTAAATAGATTTGTGTGTTTTAGTATCTAACTATTAAGTATCTTAAAACTTCTCTCTTTTTAAATAAATCTATTTATCTTATGTAAATAGATTTGTGTGTTTTAGTATCTAACTATTAAGTATCTTAAAACTTCTCTCTTTGTGTGTTTTAGTATTTAACTATTAAGTATCTTAATTTTGTAAATAGATTTGTGTGTTTTAGTATCTAACTATTAAGTATCTTAAAACTTCTCTCTTTTTAAATATCTATACAGAAGTATTTATGTCAATAAATTTGTATGTTTTTATTTTTATTTTTAATACTTAATAAAATTTAAAATATATTTCAAACTAAACTTTTTAATATTTAATTTATTTTTTTAAATATCCATACAAAAGTGTTTATGTTAATAGATTTTTTTTTATTTATATTTTTCAATATTTAACAAAATTAAAAATAAATTCCAAATGAAAAGAGATATATACAAAGGATGGTATGTTATCTAAGGTTTAATGTGCAAATTAATATTACTCACTAAACACAATTTTTTTTAATGAATAACATATTAAAAGTTATCCACCATAAATTACTTAATTAAAACAATTAACCAGATCTCAGCCCACACAATAATAATACTAACCCATACAATAACAATAGCGGTCATGCCGAGAGTAACAACATCAGTCCTCTCATTCTCTCATCATCATTTATTTATCTCTAAATAAATAAAGATATCACAAAATTATTTAATTATTAAAAAGTAAGTTAGAAAACTTGTTAAATTGTTATAAATTTGAATATTTTTTATTTAAGTTAATCAACTTAATTTTATTTATTAATATCAATTTATATGGATTGTACATTAATACAATCATACCATGAATAAATTTTATTTTCTCTTTTTATTAATATTTGTGTTTGAATATTTACAAAAATGAAAAAATTTCTTCAATGGGCAAGTTTCAATTTTCGAGAGGGTTTTTCTAGAGTCATGGGACATTTTGAGGTAGATCACACCCTTACATCTTTTAAATTTATAGTCAATTGGGTTTAGCTCAGGTGGTTAGGAGGAATGATTGTTATCCTCCCTAGATAATAATTGTGTTCAAATTTAATAAGTATCTAGATATTTCTATGAATATTCACTCAATAAACATATGACATTGTACATGCATTCATAAGATATTAACAAATAAGTCTAATTTTATTTCTACATCACAAAATTTAAATGTGAACACACCCTTCTAATACATGTTTCCAAATAAAATTACCCCCTCTTATCACCAAATATTGTAAATACCATTTTTTTGCAATATTTTTTATATGTCTTATTATTTCTAAGTCTAGTTACATAAACATAACGACGAGTACTCAATCAAAGAGACATCATAACCTTCAAGGTTATCTTCTACAACATCTATTTTTTTCTTTCTTTAACTTGGTATATCATTTCAATTCTTCCACTATCAATTCTAGCCTCTATATCGACAATAGTTTCATGACCTTCGAGCTCATCTTCTTCAATATTTTGTTTTATACATGTAGAAACAATAACATGAAATAATTTAGAGCAATCATAGGTCCTTAAAGGTGTTGGAATATTGAGAGGGGGGGGGTGAATCAATATTACCCTTTTTCAACAATTAGCAATTACCTTTTATATTTTTTTAATTACCACAATAGATCAACAATGGACTTGTATGTAAAATCAATTATATAAGTATAATTAATAGGAATTACAAGGTTTTTATGAAGAATAATGAAGGACATCAATCCTTTTTAGAGCACCAACCCTAGGAAGCACCAACTCCCTTGTCTTTAGGGCGCCAACCCTAGGAAGCACCAACTCCCTTATCTTTAGGGCACCAACCCTAGGAAGCACCAACTCCCTTATCATTAGGGAACCAACCCGAGGAAGCACCAACTCTGCAAGATACCAGATATATAAAATATGCAGAACAAAAACGAAATGCTAGAAATAACAGAATAATAGTAAAATATCCAGCATAATCTTCACAATACACAGAAATGATTCATGAAATAGCAACAGAAATAGCACTTTGAATCTGATAGCAATGTTCATAGGCCTCTTCGAGGGGGCAAACTCCAATTGAGCAGCGCTCTATTACAATAATCTCCCCGCTAGGGTTCTCATACCCTCGACTCCTATTTATACTAAAAAGAAGCATCTAGAGGAAGATCCTTCTAGAAGCGGAAGCTTCTATTAGGTCTTCTTACATCCGCCTT
>ML788231.1:195397-212565 GCA_009831015.1 Picea engelmannii | reverse complement strand
ACATTGGACAAGTAATGAGTCTGAAGAATGAGCTCTGTGACATGAAGATGAATGATGATGACAACATAACATCATACTTTGTACGAATATCTCATTTAAGAGATCAACTACAAGCTATTGAAGAGATCATTTCAGAGAAGTAATTGGTAAACATAGTACTCAATGGTCTTCCCAAGACGTGGGATGCATTCGCCGCAAGCATGAACACAAGGAAGGAGTATCCGACATTTGAAGAACTTTGGACTTGTTGTGCTCAAGAAGAATCCAGGATCAATGCAAAAGAGGAACCCCAAAAGGAGTACGATTACCAAGCCTTCACAACAAGATTCAATAATTTCAGGAACAAAAGGAAGTTTGGTTCAAGGAGGAATCCAAATAAAGAGAAAGACATTTCAGAAGTACAATGCTTCAACTATCGAAAGTATGGTCACTACAAGAATCATTGTCTCGAGCTAAAGAAAAGGAAGGAGAAACATGAAGCATCAGTTTTCAAAGAAAAGGAACCCACAAAGAATACTAAGCAGGATGAAAGAGACTTCTTCTTCTGAAGGTAACAATACTCTTCTTAGTTCTTGTACATATATTGTTTGTATAAGTCTCTGTACATATCTTGTATATCTATCTCTTAAAAATATGTTCCAAGAAGAACTATATCTATGGAAGAACAACAAGATAAGTATTTCTATTGCTATACAAGAAAAGATGAAATATATCAAACAAAACTTATGAAATCTATTACAAGATAAGCCGAAATCAGAATCAATCGTGAAGAAACCTAGAAGAAAGAAGTTAGCAATCAAGAGAAAATTGGAGAAAAACTTATGATGCTTTGCAGAAGACAATAAGGATGCAGATGGAAACGTGGACTCTCCTAGATGGAGGGAGCCGATTATATATCACCATAAAGAAGATCATGTATTCATACATGAAGCAAGGATTAGGAGGGAGATAATCCTACAATCCATTGAATATGATGAAGTATATATCCATGGTAGAAAACATGAAAAGAAGTACGTGTTCAGTTAGACCTTAGAAGAAGTATTCTTCGAAAAAAAACCTTAAAGTATCCTCGGTTGTCCATTCACATCCGTGATCCTATGATGAAAGGAAAAAGTGGAATATTTAGGGTATGGAATCTATAAGAAACTCCATGGACCAAGAACTAAAGAAAAACATGAAGAAGAACATGAAGATTCCAAGAAAGAAAGAGAAGCCAGAGCAACCAGTCATTGTATCGAGAATCACAACATTACCAGCTTGATATGAACTCACTAAAATCAATCAAGCAGAGGAACTAAAATTCGTGATGAAGAACAGTGTATGGAAGACGTATGAATGAAAGCATTGCGAGATCTAGAACTAGAGGTTCTCCCAGATGGAGGGAGAAGACTATGATGATTACTTGTTACGGTAAACCAGACATATCTCTACATGAGTCATTATATCATCTGCAACATCCATGAGTTGGAAATCTACATCAGATAAATGCAAATACTGTTCTCCATAGAAATTGAACAAAGAGCGTATGAAGAGAAACCTCAAGACATTGAGGCATACCATAAAGAGACCCTTGTATGCAGATGGAAGAAGATAACTTGGTGGAGAACCTCCAGTGCACAGCAGAAGCGTGGTGAAGATTTTCTATAACAGAGATATTGTATCAATATGATTACTCAAAAGATCATATCTCATGATGACAAAAGAAGTGCCACATGGATATGTTCTAGTATTCCAAACAATGATATACTTTATTGATCAGAGCTACATGAAGCCTTCAGAGAAAAACCAGTGTTCCATACCGAAGTACATTTGAAATCAAGCATCACATTATCCGTGATAAAGTCCATAAAGGAGAAAGTGGTTCTCCAATACATATCTCCAGAGATGAGAAGATAATCAGACATTTTGGTAAATCTTATATCCAAGATGAAAGAGTTTGCATACTCAAGCTGGAGCTCATGGAGACGACTTCCTTATTGAAAAAGGAAGAGATGACTCCTAGGTTAGGAGGGAGCACTGATATGTATTAATTTATGGACAGTCATTTTTCAGTTCGAAAAATGGTCCAGGATGAGCAGTTTCCTTTCCAGTTCGAAAAGTGGATTGAGATTTCTGACGAACATACATTTTCCAGTTCGGAAAGTGGATTGAGATTTATGACGGACAGACATTTTCCAGTTTGGAAAATGGTCTAGATTGTTGATGTACCATAGACAATGACTTCCCATTGTGTTTAACATGGGGAGTGGTCTAGGGTAGTCTCTCTTATTGAGGGTTACTCAAGAAGACTGTCCCGCCTCGCCAGACAATGATTTCTCATTGTGGTTAACATGAGGAATGGTCCGTTTTGGAGGTTGGTACAGGACAATCTTTTCCCCTTGTGGTTAAAAGGGGAAATGGTCCAGACAGTCATTCCTTAGGGTGTATTCATTCTTTCCAGGTTTCACTTTGTTTAGTGTCAGAGGAATGGCCCTGGGTGGGGAATGGTCCAGTCTCAACAATCAGGAGCATCCATTCCTTAGGGTGGATTCATTCTCTCCAGGTTACACTTTGTTTAGTGTTGGAGGAATGGCCCAAGGTGGGGAATAGTCCAGGCTCAAAAATCGGGACAATTATTCTTCCTTGCTTGAGAAGAATAGTCCAGATAGCTCATAATTGATGTCTTACCTTTTGATGGAAGATGATCTTCTGAGATCTCACAGATGTGAGTGGACGAATGACCCATATGATTCAATTTATATCATAACATTGTTTCTGTGGAGGTTTATATAAGATGATTGTTATGAAGATTGTATGACAATAGATATATACTACTGTGGTGGATGTGTTCCACTGTTTGATCAAGTACTTGGGTGTTACTTGGTGTGGTAGTGTACCACTAGATTGTAGTTATGTACTACTATGGATAGACAAAATTGTGTTCTATTTTATTATGATTGCCTTGAATACTATCTGCAGTATTGGAAATGATTATCAGCTAGATGGATGATCAAAGAACAGAGTTTTCCCAAACATAAAATGGTTCATAACATTTAATCTTCTAGGACATATGTCCAGATTAGAAGAATGGCTCGTGTATCACTTTGTGGTGTGAGTGACTTATTGATCATCATGTCTAATAAATCAGATGGAGTATGGTTTCGAGAGATGATACGGCTGGTGATATTGATGGTGATGATGGTGCTCATGATCTAGTCATGAGATACTCTATGTTGATGCTACTGGGTGAATGGTATGTTCGTGCTCAAGACCATTACCTCTAATACCTCCCTATCTAGGAGGGAGTGTTGATATTATGGTAGTTGCGGGAGGTATTTACCTCCACGTGTAAACCTAATGAGAATAGAATACTCCGGAAAGAAAGAAGAAACCCTAATGAGTTGGCTAACAACCCTAGAAGACATGTCGGCTCAAGAGGATAATTTATATTAGGTTATTAGCCTCCAAGAGAAGAAGTTGGCCAGAAGAATTAATATATACTGAACAAAAATATACCCATAATGAGAAGTCGGCCCAGGCAGTTATCCAGAATTAGTATAAATACAAGAGGCCAGTTCTCATTCTGGAAGACAGTCTCAGAATTGCAGAGCAACAACATGTGTGCACTGCAGTGCTCAGTCTTGTGCGCAGGTTTGAGGAGAGCTTCCATTGCAGTTGTTGCAGCTAGCAGATCACGTTTGGCTTGGACTATCTCTTGGTTAGGTTTTGTACTATCTGATCAGCTCTTGTTGATGCGCTATCCTTGGGGAAAGGTGCGCTACCCTTTGTTTGGCTATCTAGCCTAGGGTTTTCTTTCGAAATAATTCTCTGTTAAGGTTAAGGTGCTCGTAGGGTGGCTTCGGCCTATGGTTGGGTGAAAATAGTATTGTCAATGGTAAAATGAGCACATCCATTATATTCTAACACCTTCTACCCTCACAACGTCAGTATCATCAATTCCTCTTCTTGGACTCTGCTTCTGTTTTGATCTTCTGATCTGGACTGCAAAGACACTTTCTTCTCACCACTCTTCCTTGTTTGTATAATCTTCCAACTGGTGTGAGATATGAAGTATTGTGTCCCTTTGTTTGGACCATTGCACCTCTTCATTTTAAATTAACAATAATCTCCATTATTATTCAAACATTATCACGAAGGCTTTTAATTTAGTGAGAAAGCTTTTCATAAATCGATCATAGATAAGGATCAATTTCTCTTAACTTGATTCCATGCATCTTTATTTCATTCTCGATTTTTGTTGTTCATATCTAATCTTTTTTATTAGAATTTTAATCCATTGCAAGTGTTGGATTACTTAAGATGAATCAGGACAAAGTCTAGATCCTATTTGGTTCAACGTCCCTTCTTGACCGGGATAAAATTCTTACTCTGTGTAAAATTTCACACAAAAAACTCTTTGGGACCTTTATTTCATATGACCACAGGTGGTGACCAGGTGTTAAGCCAAACGAGTGCTTAATCACTTATCAATATCAATGGTCACGTATTAATTGCACTTTGAGATGGACGACTATCATTACTTCGTAACTTCGTCCTTCGAGAATTCCAGCCTTTGCAATCATTCAACCTTCCAGAGTGCATTTCGCCGAAGTGCGTATATTATATCGGACGATCATGTTTTATTTGCACGATGAACGATTCTCGTTCATTTTGGAACTTCGGTGTTTCAGGACTCTGACCTTTGCAGTATTCCAACTCTTCTAGACCAAATTTAATCGAAGTACGTATTATCTATTTACTCGTAGATTAGACGATTTTGTCTTAATCTATGGTTGAGTGGACGATCCGCACAACCTCAACAAGACGTTTTGTTAATGGCCTTCTCATTGTGCACTTTTTAGGATATCGACTGTGAATCTTCCTTCTTGATGGATGGTTAGATCTTGCTTCGGAGCTTCGGCTCTCCAGGACTTCGAGTTACTAGAACTCCGAGGTAGTCCAATCCCTCCGGAGTGTTTACCTACCAAATAAGTCATAAAGTTGTTTAGTACACCTTACGCTATCCTTCCACTACTCTTGATCTAACAGACGAGAATTCTCCCGGAGTAGATTAACGATTAGCATTACTTTGTGATTCGTGCTTACTCTATCTTTCCACTACACTTGATCTAACGTCATGATTCATCATGAAGGATCTTAGATATATGACTAGCGTTAGTTCATGACTTCAGCACTTCGGGTAGTTTTTGGTAGGAGAAACTGGATATCCCTGAAGGACATGCTCCCGGAGTGATGTAGCTAGTTGACATCACTGTTGAAGTGGCATTGGCTGAGTGGTTGCCACATGTCACCTAGATTCATAACTTACATATACCTAAAGTGCCAACTGTACCTTGACACTTGTCACCATCTAATTTTGTCGCGTGTCCTTGTTGTCATGGTCTTGTTGATGTGGATATCCTAATGTGTCACATGTCCTCCTCCTGGATCTAACGGTCGTAGGTTCATATGAATTTTCTTATTGATCTGACGGTTGTCGTTGCTTCGGGAATATGAAACTTTTGAGACTTCGATCTAATCCTCTCTAATTAGCGAAGTGTCAAATAGATCTATCACCATAGATCTTTCCTTTCTTAATCCTATGGCCTCTGTTTATTCCATAACTTTGGGTTTCAGGAGTTCTTGGCTCATCTGAGTTGTTTATCGTCGGAGTAGGTCAAGTCCAGAGTTGACCGCTCTCTGATAGTTGTTACTCCATATCAACGCTTGACTGGATTTCCTGATCCGACGGTCAAGGGGAGTTCGTGACTCCAGGGCTTTGGCCTTCGGGTAAAATTACATGTTCTTGGTTCCTTTTATCCAGAGTTTGACCGGAGTTTGACTGGAGTTTGTGACTTCGGGGCTTCGACCTTCAGGTAGATTTACCTGTTCTAGTCTCATTTTCACCGAAGTGGTCAACGTCGGAGTTGACCATCTTCTTTCCTTTATTTTTATCTGACTGTTACGACTTAATCTGTTGATCTGTTATCTCGGATCGACGGCTGTGATGTCACTCCAATTTAGCGGGCAAGATTTAAATCGAATATCGAATCTATGGCTTGTAGAATGACTCCTCGATCACTTGTCTTTTTACCCATGCTTGATCAACTGTCACGATCTCGTCTGATTCCTTGTTGAACGACTGCAAATGAATTCCAACTGTATCTCATTTTCTGCCATCTTTTTCTCAACTTTAACCTCTGCATACTCTCATTCTCTGCCATCTTCTTCAAAGCTTGAATCTCTGCATATTGTTTGACATTCTCATTCTCTGCAAATTGTTTGACATAATTTCTACATATCTGCCATCTTCTTTTGATCTTGAATCTCTGCATGTTGTTCGACATTCTCATTCTTTGCAAATTGTTTGACATAATTTGTACATATACGATTTGACATAAACTCTGCATACTTTCATATTGTTGACATCAATGAAAATATTGTGCCAGTGTGTCCAACATTATCCCCCTTTGGCATTGATGGAAACCTTTTTCTTTTTGAAATATTTTTATTTCTGCTCCTTATCAATTTCCTCCCCCTTTGACTGCAATGGCATAAGGGATATTTCTTTTCTCCCCCTGACCATGTGCCTCTTCTGATACGATTTTTAATGAGGTTTTTGAATTACTCCTAATTTTTGTCGAAGATTTTCAAAAGTGCTCCTCATAAAAGGTTTTGTGAATATGTTTGCAATTTGTTCTTTGGTGTCTACATACACTATTTTAACCACTTTTTGGGTAATATGATCTCTTAGAAAGTGGTATTCAATCAGAATGTTTTTGGTTTTAGAATGCATTACTAGATTTTTAGATATGCTTATGTCACTAGTGTTATCACAATTAATAGTAATGGGATTGTCATATCTTATTTGTAAGTCTTCTAATGTTTGTTTCATCCAAAGAACTTGTGTGCAGCAAGATGCAACAACAATGTGTTATGCCTCTTCTATAGAAAGTGATGTGTATGTTTGTTTCTTTCTTAACTAGGCTACCATACACTTTCCTAAGAAAAATGCTCCTCCAATGGTGTTTTTCCTATCATCTATACTACCAGCCCAATATGCAGCAGTGTATGCATTTAGATTGAAGTCTTTATCTTTTGGATACCATAATCCAAGTTCAAGGGTGCCTTTAAGATATTTGAATATTCTCTTTACTGCATTTAAGTGAGTTTCTTTAGGTGCAGATTGAAATCTCCCCACGAGTCATACATCATGCATGATGTCAAGTCTTATTGTTGTTGAATAGAGCAAACTTCCAACCATTGATCTATACATCGTTTGATCCACTTTTGGTGAGTCATCTTTTAGGTTTAGTTTACATCCAGTGACCATGGTATTACTCATAGGTTTGTTGTCTTCCATTTGTAATTTATTCATCATTTCCTTGATATATTTGGTTTGGGAAACGAATATTCCATTTTCTATTTGATTTACTTGTAAACCTAAGAAAAATGACAGTTCTCCCAGCATATACATTTCAAACTCTTCTTGCATTTTGGTTGCAAACTTTCTACTTAGTGTAGTCAGATTACTCCCAAATATGATGTCATCTACATATACCACCACAACAATCATGTTTTGATCCTCAATTTTGATGTATAGGTTGTTGTCAGTACTCCCTCTCTTGTATCCTTGTTTTTGTAAGTATTGATCAAGCCTTGATAACCATGCTCTAGGGGCTTGTTTAAGACCATACAGGGCCTTTTTCAGCTTGCACACATAGTCCTGATTTTATGTTAACATGAATCCTTCTGGCTGCTCAACATAGACTTATTCTTCTATTGTTCCATTAAGGAATGCTCACTTGACATCCATCTGATATATTTTGAAATTTCGGAAGCATGGAAATGCCAGGATCATTTGGATGGCCTCAAGTCTTGCAATTGGAGAACAAGTCTCTTCAAAATCAATACCTTCCACTTGGGAATATCCTTTGCAAACTAATATGGCTTTGTTATTTATAATCTCCCCATTTCCATTTAGTTTGTTCTTGAAGATCCACTTGGTTCCTATCACATTCTTGTCCTTGGGTCTTGGATCTAGTTCCCAAGTCTAGTTTTTCTCTATTTGGTCTAGTTCTTCATTCATTACTTCTATCCAATCTTTACTTTTTCTATCTTCTTTAAATGACTTAGGTTCTATTAGGGATAACATTGTTTTTTCTGAGTCAAAAGCGATTTTCTTTCTTGCTTCCACTCATGCACTTTTATCTCCAATAATCTAGCTTTAGGGATGATTCTTTTGAACTCTTTTTGATGGAGCTGTTGGAAAGGGTGTTTCTTCATTGTCGTGTTCATCAGTATGTGGTTCATTTTCCTGTGTTTCATTATTATCATCTTCTTTTTGAGATTCTACATCATCATCTTCTTGTTGATATTTTACATCATCATCTTATTGTTGATATTTTTTATCAATGTCTTGGGATATGCTCTTTTTTAGATCATCTATCTTTACATTGGAACTTTCCACTATCTTTAGTAGTCTAAGATTATAGCATCTGTATTATTTCTTATTAGATGAATATCCTAAGAATATTCCTTCATCAGATCTTGGATCAAACTTTCCTAGGTTATCTTCATCATTATTTATGTAACATTTACTTCCAAAAGTTCTAAAGTGTTTTACAGATGTTGGCCTTCCAAACCATAGTTCATAACAGGTTTTGTCATGGTTGGGTCTCAACTGAGCTCTATTAATTATGTGGATTGTTGTGTAGATTACATCTCTCTAGAATTTGTCTAGAAGCTTGGATTCATTTAGCATGGTTCTTGCATCTTCTTGAACTGTTATGTTTTTCCTTTCTACCACTCCATTCTGTTGAGGAGTCCTGGGAGTTGAAAATTGTCTTTTGATACCATGATTTTCACAGAATTGAATGAACTCTTTAGAGGTGAATTCTCCTCCATTGTCTGATCTTAGACATTTAATTTTGAGATTTGTTTCATTTTTTACAAGGGCTTTGTATGTTTTAAACTTCTCAAAGTCTTCTGATTTTTATTTTATAAAGAATACCCAGGTCAATCTTGTGTAATCATCAACAATAAACATAAAATATTGTTCACCATAAGTAATTTTGGTTATGGTTGGTCCACATAGATCTGTGTGAATAATCTCTAATGGTTTTGTTGTGGAATGATCTTTTGTTTTGAACCTAACTCTTGTTTTCTTTCCTATTTGACAATGTTTACAAATAGAATCTAAAGGCTTAATCACTTTTGGCAGGTCCCTAACTGCCTTTTTCTCATTGTATTTGATCAAATTKTCAAAGATTAAATGTCCCAACCTTCTATGCCATAGCCAACTTTCATCTACTTGGCTTAAGGAACATTTTTCTTCTTCATCTATATTAAGGATGTACACATTGCTAGATGTTCTTGGTGCAACTGCCACTAGCTTTCCAGTGCCMTTTTTTYTGATCTCACATTTTTTAGAATCAAAAGTAAGTATGTGGCCCTGATCACATGTATGACTTACACTTAGGATATTAGGTTTGAGATTTTCTACCAGAAGTACATCTTATGCTTTGGTTTTATTATTTCCTAAACTAAAAGTGCATTTTCCCAGTATCTTGGTTGACATGTTATCTCCATAAGTTACTTTTCCTTTTCCTTTCTTGTTTAACTTGAGAAATTTATGTTGATCTCCAGTCATGTGTTTGGAACATCCATTGTCTATATACCACTGACATCCTTGATTTCTTGCATATAAGACTAAATTTCACTGTGTTTGCTTTTTCTTCCATACTTTTTTATTATTGGGAATATTTATCCTTTTATCATATTTTGGAAATCTACAATCACTAGCTTTATGACCATAGTTGTTGCATTTGTAACATTCAACATTGTAGTCTTGTAAGGGAGAGACTGAGTTATAGTTTCTTTTGTTTGTATTGTACTTATTGTTCTTATATCTTTGGAAATTTCTACGATTGTATTGTCCATATGCTTTGCATTGTACTGCCTTATGTCCAAAATTATTGCAAGAGTAACAATATCCAATAAATAGATATTTATTAGGGGGATTCCTTCTGGTGATTATATTCTTCCTGTCATTTTTTACTTTAGTAGGGAATGTTAATTTTTGTTTATGTGGAACAATTTTCAATGGTATCATCTTTGCTTTATTATCTTCTCTTCTTAAGGATCCCTTTAAAGCATCTGCGTAACTGATTGGTCTTTTGACAGATCCTTGTGATGTAGGAGTTGAGTCTTGGGTGTATCCCAAACCATTCTTGTTGTTTGGTGACCTATGACTACTGATAATTTCATCAAATATCTTTGAACTATTTCCAAATTTTGATCCCTTCTTTTCTTTCTCAAGTTCACTTTTTAGTAGCTTAATCTCAACTTCTAGTTTCTCACATACTTGTTTTTTTATCACTAAGTTGTTTTAAAATGACTTTTTCAATTTTATTAGCTTCCAAGAGCTGGGATTTTAAATCATTGATGATCTGCTATGATTCTTTGATAGTTCTTAATGCATCTATTTCTTTTGATTGGTGTGATTCTTCAAATTCTTGAAGTTGTATCCTAAGTAGGTTGTTCTTCTTTGTATACTTTCTTAGTTCCTCCAGAGCACTAATTAGTTCTTCTTATAGGTTCACTTCTCCTTCAAAATCAGAGTTTTCTTCATCATCTACATTGTTATTTTGAGTGTTCATTCACATAAATAGAAGCTCTGAATTTTTATCTACACTCATGTCTGAAGAGTTGACGTCTTCTTTAGAGTAGAAGTTTTTATTTTTCTTATAAAATTTCTTCTTGTATTGGTTTTTCTGGTTGTGAACTTCTTCATCATTTTCCTCCTGCTTGGGATAGGGACATTTGTTAGCAATGTGTCCAATTCTGCCATAGTTGAAACATTTGAAAGGTAACTTTCCTTTATATTTTCCAAATCCTTTTTGGAGTTTCTTTATAAAGTTGGTCTCTTCTACATCATATATGTTTGACTGATCTTCATGAGAAATATGTTCTTGTTTCTTCTTTGATTTAGATGCTTTAAAGGATGTTTCATTTTTTGATGGTTTATCATTCCATGTTCTCATTTCATATGCTGTTAAAATTCCATGAAGTTGATCAATTGTGACTGTATCAAGTTCAGGCCTATCTTCAATTGTAGAAATCTTGGCATCATATCTCATAGGTAATGACCTTAGTATTTTTTGAACAATAGGTTTATATGTAAGTTCTTATCCTATTGCTATGATTGAATTAACCACTTCATCTACCCTATGAAAGTATTCAACAATGTTCTCTTCTTCTTTCATTTTCATATTTTCAAACTAAGTTATATAGGTCTTTAGTTTGGCTTCCCTGACTTTGTTGTCTCCTTCATATACAACCTCCAATTTGTACCAGATTTATTTAGTTGACTTACAATGCATAACCTTCACACATATAGAATTTTTCAACCCTCCGAGAATTGCATTAACTGCTCTTGAGTTGCCATTGCAGATTTTCTTTCCAGCAACATATGTGGGTGGAGTAGTTGATGCAGTGTAACCATCTACAACAGATTTCCAGATATCAAAACCAAGAGCTGACATGAATATTTTCATTCTTATTTTCCATAGAGCATAGCCACCTCTATTGAACAATGGTGCTTTGTTGTTAGACATTCCCTCTTGTTGATCCGTATTCAAGATCTACCTTCCAGTTGTTAGACTGTGTTGAAGGCACCCGCTCTGATACCAATTGTTGGAATACTAAGAGGGGGGGTGAATCAGTATTACCCTTTTTCAACAATTAGAAATTACTTTTTTATAGTTTGTTAATTACGACAATAGATCAACAATGGACTTGTATGTAAAATCAATTATATAAATATAATTAATAGGAATTACAAGGTTTTTATGAAGAATAGTGAAGGACACCAATCCTTTTTAGAGCACCAACCCTAGGAAGCACCAACTCCCTTGTATTTAGAGAACCAACCCTAGGAATCACCAACTCCCTTATCTTTAGGGAAGCAACCCTAGGAAGCACTAAATCCTTTATCTTTAGGGCACCAACCCTAGGAAGCACCAACTACATTGTCTTTAGGGCACCAACCCCAAGAAGCACCAACTCCCTTAAATTACACTTTACTTAGTAAAGGATATGAATCCTTCTGTGCTCCTCCCTTCCACCCTCACAACGTCAGTATCATCAGTTCCTCTTCTTGGACTCTGCTTCTATTTTGATCTTTTGATATGGACTGTAGAGACACTTTCTTCTCATCATTCTTCCTCGTTTATATAATATTCCAACTGGTGTGAGCTATGAAGTATTGTGTCCCTTTGTATGGACCATCGCACCTCTTCATTTTAAATTAACAATAATCTTTATTATTATTCAAACATTATCGTGAAGGATTTTAATTTAGTGAGAGTGATTTTCATAAATCGATCATAGATATGGATCGATTTCTCTTAACTCGATCCCATGCCTCTTTATTTCATTCTCAATTTTTTTTATCAGATCTACGCTTTCTGATTAGCATTTTAATCCATTGCAAGTGTTGGATTACTTAACATAAATCAGGACAAAGTCCAAATCCTATCTGGTTCAAGGTCCCTTCTTGATCAGGATAAAATTCTTACTCTGTGTAAAATTTCACACAAAAAACTATTTGGGACCTCTATTTTATATGACCACAGGTGGTGACCAGGTGTTAATCCAAACAAGTTCTTAATCACTTATCAAGATCAACGGTCATGTATTAATTGCACGTTGACATGGACGACTGTCATTACTTTGTAACTTCGTCCTTTGGGACTTCCAGCCTTTGCAATCATTCAACCTTCTGGAGTGCATTTCACCGAAGTGCGTATATTATATCAGACGGTCGTGTTTTATTTGCAAGATGAATGGTTCTCATTCATTTTGAAACTTCGGTGTTTCGGGACTTTGACCTTTGCAGTCTTCCAACTCTTCCAGACCAAATTTCTTCGAAGTGCGTATTATCTATTTACTCGTAGATAAGACAGTTATGTCTTAATATATGGTTGAGTGGACGGTCCGCGCAACCTCAACAAGACATTTTTTTAATGGCCTTCTCATTGTGAACTTTTTCGAATCTCGACCATGAATCTTCCTTCTCGATAGACGGTTAGATATTACTTCAGAGCTTCGGCTCTCCGAGACTCAGGGTTCCTAGAACTCTGAGGTAGTTCAATCTCTCTAGATTTTTTACCTACCGAGTAAGTCATAAAGTTGTGGTGACCGCTTGATGTGAGTTGTTTAGTACACCTTACGCTATCCTTCCACTACGTTATCCTTCCACTGCACTTTATCTAACGGTCGAAAATACTCCCGAAGTAGTTCAACGGTTAGCATTACTTCATGATTCATGCTTACTCTATATTTCCACTACACTTGATCTAACGGTCATGATTCATCCTAGAGGATCTTAGATCTACGACCAGCGTTAGTTCATGACTTCGGTGCTTCAAGTAGTTGCTAGTATGAAAAACTTGATATCCTCGAAGGACATGCTCCTGGAGTGACATAGCTTGTTGACATCACTATTGAAGTGGCATTGGTTGAGTGGCTTCCATGTCACCTAGATTCGTAACTTATGTATACCTAAAGTTCCAACTAGACCTTGACACTTGTCACCATCTAATTGCACCACATGTCCTTGTTGTCATGGTCTTGCTGACATGGATATCCTTATGTGTCACATGTCCTCCTCTTGGATCTAATGGTCGTAGGTTCATCTGAAGTTTCTTATCGATCTAACGATTTTCGTTGCTTCAGGAATATGACACTTTTGAGACTTCGATCTAATCCTCCTAAATTGGCGAAGTGTTGAATAGATATATCACCATAGATCTTTCATGTCTTGATCCTATGGCCTCTATTTATTCTAGAACTCCGGGGTTCGATAGTTCTTGGCTCATCTTAGTTGTTTATCATCAGAGTAGGTCAAGGATAGAGTTGACCGCTCTCTCAGAGTTGTTACTCCATATCAACGGTTGACTGGATTTCCTGCTCCGATGGTCGATGGGAGTTCATGACTCCAGGGCTCCGGCCTTTGGGTAAACTTACATGTTATTGGATCCTTTCCGTCGGAGTGGTCAGTGCCAGAGTTTGAACGGAGTTCATGACTTCGAGGCTTCGGCCTTCGGGTAGATTTACCTATTCTAGTCTCCTTTTCGCCAGAGTGGTCAGCGTTGGAGTTGACCATCTTCTTTCCTTTAGTGTTATTTGATGGTTACGACTTAATCTGTTGATCTGTTATCTCAGATCAGCAGTTGTGATGCCACTCTGATTTAACGGGAAAGATTTAAATCGAATATTGAATCTACAACTTGTAGAATGACTCCTCGATAACTTGTCCTTTTACCCGTGCTTGATCAACAGTCACGATCTCGTCTAATTCCTTATTGAACGGCTACAAATGACTTCCGACTGTATCTCATTTTCTGCCATATTTTCTGAAATTTAACCTCTGCATACTCTCATTCTCTGCCATCTTATTATGACCTTGAATCTCTGTATACTTTTTGACATTCTCATTCTCTGCAAATTCTTTGACATAATTTCTGCATATCTTCCATATTCTTATGATCTTGAGTCTCTTCATAGTGTTTGACATTCTCATTCTCTGCAGACTGTTTGACATAATTTCTACATATACTATTTGACATAAACTCTGCATACTATCATATTGTTGACATCAATGAAAATATCATGCCTCTGTGTCCAACAAAAGGAACTTCCAAATTCACATTTCCTCAATCATTTCCCTTGGTATTTCTCACACAAATTCAACATCAGCTTCTTCTTCAAACAAACATCTTTTCACCTTCTCTAACAAACAATTTTTTATTTTTTATTTTTAAATAAAAAGTTGTATTTCCTTAGATTATCATCAAAACAATATGCATGGAAAAACTAGCCACCTTTTCTGCCATATATATGGAAACCATAATAGGTGGTGCACTGTCAATTTTTCGTTGAATTCGGGTAGAAACTGGACACCCTAGATTATGCAACAACCTATCTACAACCATGGTTGTTCTAAACAGAGAAACATAATAACGGAAAAAGAAATTAGACTGTGGGAGAACCCGGATTGTCATCGCCATTTGGAGGTCGAGGAACAAACACGTAAGATTGGCAGCATGTTGGGAACCTGTGCTTGGTTGGATCGCTTGACAGGGTGTCGAATAGAACATCCAGGCGTCGAAAGACAGTTTTCTGGTGTATAGTTGATCTATTGCATCTCGTCTCATTTCAAAAATTAGTTGTAGATGCTCCTCTAAGAAGCATCGTGTGTTGGGCGATGTCGAAGTTGAAGCTAAAGATGGTTAAGAATCACCAACAGGTGAATTCGCTTCTTCATGCTCCGTGGTTGGAATTTCTTCTTCGATGGGGTAGCTTTACGTTTCTAGAGAAAAATCACCTTCCAGGGAATGATGACCACAAGTGAGGGGCGAAGTAAAAATATCAAAGGCAGAGAAGAGGAAGGAGTCTGAAGGTTCCAAAGTTGGATCATGAGGGACCTGTTCCTCAACATAATCCATGGATCGATCGTCGTCCAACCAATTTTAGGTGGAGCCAGGTGAATTATTCAAGGAAGGACTAGCAGGGTGAGCATGAGATATGGGGGCATAATTGGTTCAGCGGAGGGTCCAGGACGACAGTACTGAGAATAAAAGTTGTAGTAGGTCGGCCGCCTCTTTGGATTTCCCCTTTCTCTAAGAATTGGGAAAGCTACGGAAAAAATGGAAATCAGGAGGAGGAGAGGATGTCGAGAGGATGAAAAACCAGAATGGGAGGGATGAACACGAGTCTGGACTGGAACAAGAACATGAACAATGAGACAATTTCCAATGCTTAACTTCATATTTGCAGTCGAATTGATAGTGGAAAGTGCCATTAAGGCCGAGTTGACAACACACAGATGACTTGTACCAGGCCTGGTAGACTTCAGATCGCGCTTTGAGTGAAACATTAATGCTAGCTTCCCACACAGGCACATCATCGTTCCCATTGAGTGAATGCTACTCATGCGGAAGGGAATGAAGGAGAGGGTGGTGGCTTGGGGTATTAACTTCCCAGCTCGCATGGTTTCCAGATGTCACCCCATCCAAAGTCTAACAAAAAAATTCCGATAGAATCTTCAAAGTTCTTTATATCTTTAAGATATCTCTCACCTTTTGTAAGATTAACTTATTTGTCAACAATACCTAAATTTCCTTCTTTAGGGTTGTCCTAATCTCTCTCAACCTCTTCAATCATCGATATTAATAATAATAATAATAATAATAATAATAATAATTTATTTTTAAGGTCACAACCAAGCTAGACACCAAATTGGTGTATGAGACCCCCTTATTTGTGGGACAAGGGACCCCCTCCGCACATCCATTTCACTGCTTAAGTCTACGAAGTTATACATACCCTACCCCCCCTGGATTTGAGCATGTGACCTCCAAGGAGAAAACACATGTTCTTAACCATTAGGCCCACTCAGGTTATATATGTTGTTTCTTCAATATTCATATATGTCAAAACATCTTTATCTTCAAAAGCCATTCTCTTAGGATTTCTTCTTAGCCTTATTAAAGAAGGTCCATTAGATTACAATTTAGTTCATAATTTAGTAAACTTCTTAGTGAAAGAAAAAATCCTCATAGCTACCCTATTCGTTTTCTTTCCAATAGAGATTTTTATTTTCTGAAAATTAATTGCTTGTGCGTTGAAAGGGTATATTAGATTGTTCTTATTTTGAAATATGAAATTATTGCAAGTAAATTTCAATTTAAGAGGTTTCATTTTATTGAAGTAGTTGCAATGAAACACAGTAGGGAGCTTAAAAGGATTGAAAGGACCCAAAATGTCCATATCTTGAACAATCTAGGACTAGTTTTACAATTCTGCAAGATTGCAAAAATCACATTGAGTTTAATTATGAGGAAGTAACAGACCCCACGATGTTCATATGATCCAATTCTACTCACACATTTTTTTTGCACTATCATTTGCACACATTTTCACTTACACAAACTAAGGAATCCAAAGTCCACCTTTGTTGAGTATGCTCTTCTCTTTGCATCCAAAAGTGATCTAGGATAATTAGAAAAACCAAGGAATTCTAAGGTATCCTTCATTACACCCTTAAACTAAGTGGATCTCCTCATGAATCCAATCCCAAACTATTAAATGTTGAAATATTGTAACTACAAAGAGTATTCTTA
>ML788231.1:170211-185265 GCA_009831015.1 Picea engelmannii | reverse complement strand
ATGTGGAGAGAAGATGGAGAGAGTGATTGGGGTAAAGAGAGAGATGAGGGGGAATGGTGGGGGAGAGAGATAGAGAGATGGGAAGAGGGAGACAAGGAGAGAGGGGAAGAGTGGGAAGAGAGATAGAGGGATATGGAGAGTGGGGGGGGAGAGTGGGCGAGTGATAGGGGGAGAGAGAGAGAGTAAGAGGGAGAGGGGGGAGAGAAAGAGAGAAGGGGGGAGAGAGATAGAGTTGTTTGGTGTTAACAGGGACACACACATGCTTTAGGAATGCACACACGTTTTTAGGAATCCGTGCGCATTCCTAAAACGCGCGCACATTATTTTCATTTCAATTTTTTTTTGGGTGGGAGTGACAACTCTAACATACGTGTTTGTTGAGTTTGTTGCCTAGGATTTAGGTTCGGTATGACAAACCTATTGGTTTGATATGCAAATACATAAAAAGCTCCATTTTTATGAATACCTCTCTATATCTTTGTTTTTGACATTATTTTTCTATAGGATATAGAAATATGTTGTTGATGAAACTATAGAAACATGGATAGTCATCTATGTAGATTCCAAATGTATAGTTTTCTTTTAAAATTAATATTGTTTACTATTCTTAATCTATTTTTGTCTTGACATATATCAAAATCCTAAAATACATACATATTTTATTTCTACTATAAATTTTTGTCAGCTTAACCATTTTTCAAATGAGTTATATGCTCCACTACAAGAGATTGATATCTACAATCTAAAAAAAAAATTAGAATGTTAAGACACTTGTAGCCTGCATGAACGGGAGGTGTTGTAATTTCAAGGATATATTGAATTCCATAATTTTAAAAAATATAAAAGTAATATTATAAATTTTGAAAAAATACACCATAGTAGAACAATGGGTTCTCTACAATTATACAAGTTTTTGAAACGAAATTCCATCGTTAAGGTACTCAACACTTGCACGAACAAAGATATATACCTTATATTTTGCTGGAAAAATAGCATAACACTGTTAGAAAAACTCAAATTTCACATAGTTATTAGCCATTTATATAAATAAAAGTTGTATATTCATAAAACTAATTCAATTTCCTACATTTCATATTTTTACACCATATTCAAATTCATTGTAAAAATACCTTGAATAATCCTTCCAATTTAACAGATTGTTGTTTTTCCATGTTTGCATTTCCACTAACGCGTCATGAGAGACCATAATTAGCTTGCACTCACCTGTTAATATCTTGGGGCTAGGCATCCAAATAATCCCCCTTGATCACTTTTCATTAGAAACAAAAACCCTTGATTAGTAGATAACATTTCAATATTTAAACAATAATTTTGGCGGTCAAAAGGGCTATAAACCAAGTGTTATCACAAATTTTATGACATCCCCGTATGGCTATAAAAAACCTTTTCCACAACAACAAATTCTAACCATAAAAATCGAAAAACAAATATTCCAATGAAAATCCCTTACCTCGTAGATTAGTTTCCAATATTTGTATGCAACTTTCAGTGGTCAAAATTGAGAGAAAGATATATTTAAGAGAGAGTTTTGCTTCAGAACTAATGGTTGTAGCATTAATTTAATTACAGTAATAAGTGAATCTCCTTCAACCAAAAAACCTTGGCTAGGGAGACTAGCTTATGATGAGTGCAATCTAGCCAAATTAGAACGATTTCAAAATGAGCTTATTTCACATATTCCAATGCAAAAATTTACGTTCTCCAATTCAATTAAAACAATCTATGCTTGGGAAATGGAGTCAAATAATAGCTAAAATATCAAGAGGGAGATCCAACTTGAGCCTTGGTTTTGAACCCTTACAAACCAATCCTTCCTCATTTCCTCAAAGTGTTCTAGTGATTTAAATTGAACTAGGGAAAGATATTCTAGGGGTGTGAACCCTCTTACTTCCTAGAAGATCAACTCTATCCAATCCTTTGCAACAGGGGTGTAGACCCTTCTACTTCCTATAGAAAATATTGAATAATTCCAAGAAAAACAATGAAATATCTCTAGTGGAGGGTGTACACCTTTGTACTTCTCCTAGTGTTTAAAATTTAAAATCCTTGAACAAAGATAAGAAATTGTAGAAATATACTCACAAAATCCAAGAAGATAAATGCCAAACCCTATTCTTTACCAAATATCATCCACATTCATCCAAGATTAAGCCTCAAGAGAATTCAATTTTCTCCAAAATTCCAAAGACAAGCCTTTTTCCACAATGCACAAGAGAAAATAAGGAGGCCAAAATTCTCCTCGGAGAGGGTGAACCCTCACAAGTGAGTTATGTTCAAATGAAAATGACTTGCCTCTATTTATAGAGGAAAACCCAAGTCATGTTTGTCCACATTTACAATAAAATCCCTAATTTTAGGTAAAAACCAAAGTTACAATGTTTAATTAGCAAAATGCTTTGCTCTTTTTTCCCACATAGGCTATGATATGATGAAAGATGACAAAATAATATGTGAAGGTAAGCCTCCAAAGGCTAGGAAGCCATGCTAGAAATGTGTTGTGTCATCCCCAAATCAAGTAAAAGTGTGGGGTCACAAGCCCACAACACCACCATGTGCACAAAATACACCCAACGATCTCCTCAATATGTGACGCCATGCTGCAAGAAAGGGATGTTTGGGCATAGGAGGGTGACGTCATATCCTCTTCATGGTTCCAGGTCTCGTTTATGTGCTAGAGACGTCATCCAAGGTGCAACTCTCATCATCCTAGGATTCCAATGTGTGGGGAACAACATCCATACAATGGGATTTCAATCCCCTAAGAAGGTCCAAGTGGCTTAATCCCTTCATAAATGACTTTCATCGGGAAAGGTCATGCAAAGACAAGCAAATACGCCCTCCAAGGGTCCACAAGTCATATGAATAATGCCAAGTAAGCCACATTAAATAAAATAACCATCCAAACAAGTGAATCAAGTCCCCACTTTTCAAATTAATCAAATGATCCAAAACCTTATCAACTTTCCAAATTTAGGTATGGGAGGGGTGTCATGGTGCCCTATTGGGTAGGCCAATCCCCAAGTCAAGGAATGTTTCCCAAGAAGACCCTCTCTAGATCATGTAATTAGTATGAGGTGGGAGAGGAAAAAACTATTGGGCATGGGGTTATTGACATATCAAGGGATCATATTGTCTCATCTATGGGTGCCTTTGTGGAGGGTGCGCTACATCCCTTTTTTGTCAATGCAACATTTTTCCAAGCCCTTTATTTTCCCTTTTTTTAATGGTCCTAACATTGAGTGCTATGTGCAATGGAAATAAAAGGAGCACCGCAATGCCACTTGAATTTAGAATACATTGAGTTCTATGTGGACTAGAAATTAAATAACACCGCAATGCATTCCCCCATCAAGCGGGACACCTTTTTTGTTTATTTTCTTTCAAAAGGTCCTTTAATTTTTACAGATAAGATATTTATGACTCTCAGGACCTTAGGGCGATCATTTAAAAGTATAGATTATGGATTTTTATTTTTACATTGCTAGTTGCTACACTTTTGAGCCTTTAGCCCCTTCTTCCCATGAAATGAGGTACAAGTCGTTCTTGGGGTTAATGAATCCGACAAAACAAAAGATGAGGAAACAAAGGGGAAGAAGTATGGGAAGTGGTAAGTATGAGTTGGAACGGTGTGATGACCCTTCAAGAAACCCCCCAGTAACAACCTCTTTCCCAAGGGTGACCCACTTACTGGGATACAATGACAACCACCAAGGTGAAATAAGGAAAAAGATATTTCTAAGAAAATGTTCCGTACTCAAGAAAGGACTCTCTACAACATGCTCAAATGATTCAAATATTAAAGTGACACTTACCATGAGATTGGATTTGTTACCTCATGAAGAAATACTTATTGTCCTTTGTGAGCCAAGATGGTGTGGTGGATGTTGCTATGTTGTTGACGATGAGTGGTGATGTGTGGTGGAGAGAAGGGGCTTTCTCTGCTCAATGTGGGCTCTATTGGTCAACCTGGCTCTTGGCACTCCATGTCTTCTACCTATGGGCCTCAAGACATCATCTCTTTAGTTACCCATAGGTTGGGAGGTAACAATCTTGATGTTATATACATCTGCAACACCTTCCACCATTGTTGGGAGGTATTCCTAGCCTTACTTCTTTGCTATTTTGTTCTCCACACCCACCATCACCTATGAGTGCAAAAATGCTTGGTTCAACATTACTAAGATCAACCTTGCTCGAAACAACTACTAAAAGAAACCCATTAAGTGGCCCTTCCTCATCAGGAACCAACCCTCGACATTTAGTCAAAATGGTAGGTAAAGAAAACCTACCCACACCCTACTCCTCCAGGACCTCATGGATATGGAAACCAATATAGAGGGGTTAACACTTCTTATGGACTTCATAGTGGGGTTACCCAAATATGACAATAAATCTGACATCATGGTTGTTCAAGCTACACGACACCCGATTGCATATTAGAATTGTCCATCACCCTCAGACTAATGATCAAACAGAAACTGTAGATATTGTGAATGGAAGGATATTTTTCCTCACGTGTTTGCATATTGTTTGTAGGCATTGATACAAAATGGGAAAGCAAGGAAAATGGAAGACTATCATGGGCCTTGAGGTGCAAGACCCTAAATACAAGATCATTTTTTCTAGTAAAGATTTAATTTGGTATGAAGTATATCGAACAAACATGAACATCGATAGGGTTCCAAAAATCCCTTCACATATAGTTATTGACTTTATTACAAGGGGTGAAATGAATCAAGAATATCCATGTAGTTTCACCCATTGACAAAACAAACGCCCAAAATTAAGGGCTAATGTTTACTTGCAATAAGAGGTGTAAGTATTTTCAAAGCACATTTTCAGATGTTGGTAATGACATCTCTTTATAATTGTCTTATTTATTGACATTTCAATTTTTTTATGTAGTTACTTTCTCATATGGCCCATAGGACAAAAGAGGAGAACATACATTTAAATGAATGACCTCATTTGTGAAAAAGAGGAGTTTTCAGTGCCATTTCATTGTAAAGGTTATGGTTCAAATCCCCGATATAACATGTATGAACATGAAGATGAGGAAGGATGACCTTGTCATGGAAAACATGACACTTCGGGTGAGCCCGGGTCCATGCCTAAGCCAAGGCTTTCAAGGGACATGGTTACTCTCGGGATAGGGATTTCTTCTTGTGTAGGAAAGATGTTGTAAACATCTACAATCATTTAATGAAAGGAGACTATCAACTACACAAAAATGATGAAATGAGTGTGAATATTTGGTATCAAAAATATCGGGATGATTTTTTATGTTACCAAAAGCCTAATAATGGAGAGGTCCCTTTTATAGTTGAAATTCAAACGAAATCGATGTTGGAGACCATGGTCAAACTATCCCATAATAGTTTAATATCCATGGATTCAACATTCAATACAAATAAATATGGGGTAAGTGTGTTGCCAAGGATTGATTTAGTATAATAGTTTGAGTTGTATCAATTCAATATGATTGATGGCCTAAACTTAACTTCATATGTTTTTTGAATATGGAAATATCAGTTGTACATACCCATGGTGTTTGATTAAAAGTAAAGCAAGTACCAGTTGCATGGGTGGTGGAATCATGAAATACATCACAATATATTACACTATGGTTGGAGAACCCCATGCATAGGTGTTGCCAATTGCGCCATAATTGTAAAGTTAATGCCTTCATGGTTGATGTGGCATTGGTTGAAATCATTAATTTGAGGTAACTTCAATCTTGTTATTCTACATTACAACTTGTATTTATTCTAAAAATGTCACACATAAAATGAATTGAATATGGAAGGAGGCTCATAATATGCAAAGTGATATTGTGTGTTTGGTACACATAAAGAGTGTGGCTAAAAAATGTGAATCGATTGGCCAATAGTCCAGAAAAAATGAATGAAATGTTCAATGAGAAATTTTGTATCATGAAAAATTGTTCCAATGATGAATTGGCCAATGCAATTGATGGATTGTTCAGTAAATTTGAAATTGAAGATAAGTCCTTGGACTATTTACACAAAAAATGGGTTGTTTGTGATAAGATTCATAAGTTCACATACTCTTTCTTCTGTTTATGATTTTATATTTCATAAAGATGAGATATCTACACTAAATCATTTTTTTACATTAGGGATGTGGGTAAAAGGCTATCGATATTTTCCTCACACAAATCAGTAGACAAATAATGTTGTCGATTCATACCACAGTTACCTGAAGACAAATTTTCTAAGAGATTGAAGAAATAAATGCACTCGTAGGATAGATTCGTTGTTGTATACCCGTTTGAATAATATTGAACCTTGTTACCGGTTCAAGAAAATTTTGAAAGAAAAAGGATATTTGAACAACTACAAGAAAGAGAAGCAGCTTGAATCATCAATGGAAAAAAGATAGAATAATTTCAGATAGTGATTGCATCCCTCATGAGAGCATATCTCATGCTTATTAGGATAGGATTCAAAGTAACCCTAATAAGCAATATCTTGTCACCCAGTATCATACAAATTTTATAGCCTGATATTTTCCATGGTCTATTCATGACAACATTTGTAAGTACTTTGTAAATGTGGATTTTTTGTATTCCCCCTTGATGGATTCAGACCCATTATTAGATCAGAGTGCAACATCTAATTCATTCAATGTCCCTCCTAAGATAAGTGTAGAGGCACCAGAGTTTGATGCATATTTCAACACAACTATTATGGTTGTGACAATATTGATCTAGAAGTTGAAAGACTTCAGTTGTCTAGAAAGGAGTTGTTTGGCTATTTAGAGCTACTTCAGAATAGTCCTCCTACTACTTCGAGCAAGACCAAACAATTGGTTGGTTTAGTTAAAAATATGTTGGATGATGCCAACAATATTCATATTATGGATTATGACTTCACCCTTGCGTTGGGTGATTTCAAGTCATCTTTGAAGAGGAAAAAGAGTTTCCTCCCTAAAAAAAAAAACAAAAGAAGAAAGCAAAGTGGTGACTAGGAAATATATTTGAATGTTCCAACATTTGAAATTTAACCATTTCAATTTCAACACCTCAATAAGTGGGGGCCTCCTCACTCCAACAATGCATCCTCTATGGTCCCAAGTGAGTTTCATAGAATGATGAGATCAATATTTTTAGACTAGAATTCAAACTGCTAGCATTATGTATTTAAAAACCATACTCTTAATTGGATTTGCTCAATTTCAACATACTTATCAATACAATTAGTGTTCCCCTAAGCCCATTTTCCTAGTTCAATTAAAGTTTGTCTAATTAAATATTTAGTGCATTGTGTCATGCAACCAACGCTAACTTTATTTTGTTTTAATAGTTTATGTTGTAAGCTCAACCAAATGATAAGAACATGCATGCCAACAATCTCATTGTTTCCAAATTTGAACATATAAGGTTTGGTGAAAGGTAAATTTATTGTTAAAATTGTTGGCAAGTAATTGTAATGATAATTGTTTCCATTTACTAATACAAACAATGCTACATGAATCACATATTATTTTAGCATGTATACTAAATAATAAAAGAGTTATGATATCCTTGCTACATGAGTCAGATATTGTTTTAGCATGTATATTAAATAATAAAATTGTTGTGAAATCCTTCTCAAGTATTTTGATTAGCATGTATATTAAATAATAAAATTGTTGTGAAATCCTTTTCAAATATTTTGATTGTGAAGCAAAGATAATATTATTGGTTTGACTTTTTAAATTATATTACATATTACTAATTATATATTAGTTTAATTGTGGTTTTCAGGGAGATTGGATACAATGTAAAGATGCAAACATTTAGATGATTTTTTGAAAAAATATGTTTTTGTCTAATAACATAAACACGATTCCATATAGAACAATTGTTTTAATTTTAAAAAATATTATTTGGATTATGTGGAAATACATACACTATTGAACTATATTTTTTTAACTATGATTAATGTTATCATTAATTTGTGTTTTTTTTCTTTTCATTTGATAATCTTATTATTAATTTTGTTCCTTTAATTTATCAAAATAATAAATTCTACATTGAATTTCAATAACAAACAGATATTTATGTGATGTAGTTTGATGTAAATTGAGATTATATAACTAGTTAATAAAATGCAACTACTTGAAAATTGAACCTTTTTTATCAAGTGAACAAGCTTATACGTAATGAATTTATTTATCACTTATGGTTAAGTATTATTAATTAATGGTTAAATACTACTACTTATGAATTTTTATTTTATGCAATTGTGTTCACCGTTGGTGGAAGTTGGTTGTTTCCAGCACAAAATGATATACATCTCTTTTAATGGTGCAAGTTGGTTGTTTCCAACATAAAATGATATCCATCTCTTACAGTGAACATTGATATCCACATGATTAGTTTTATGTATTTTTATGAGGACAATTATTTACAAATGTGACAAATTATATAAATTATTTGTATGTTTTAGTGATTTGTCATTTACTTTCTCAATCTTTATATTCAATGTAGAGTTTATTTATTTTCTCAAATTTTATATTTGATCAGAATTAGCTATTATTATATAAAACCGTCATATAATATGATATAATATTATTATATGAATCAACATTTAAAAAAATCATGTCTTTCAACATTGAAAATTAATTAATATTTATAATATTATAGTAAAAATAAAATAAAATTTTAATTATTGAGTAAAAATAAAAATAAAAATATTATGAATATATATTGAAAATGAAAATTTTAAGAAGATAATTCATGTGATTGTTTGAGTTGTTGGGTATTGAACTAATTCTATATCTACCTAACCAAATTATTAGATATATTATATATTAATATTCCATCTAATATTATTTATAAATTAGAAAAATTAGAGATATCTACTTAACCAAATTATTAGATATATTATATATTAATATTCCATCTAATATTATTTATAAATTAGAAAAATTAGAGATATGATAAACTTCATCTTGCTTTTTAAATTTATAATATATCTAATATATAATATTAGATATATTATATATTAATATTCCATCTAATATTATTTATAAATTAGAAAAATTAGAGATATATACTTAACCAAATTATTAGAAATATTATATATTAATATTCCATCTAATATTATTTATAAATTAGAAAAAATAGAGATATGATAAACTTCATCTTGCTTTTTAAATTTACAAATTTATAGAGTAAAATGAAAATATTAAATATCAATGTCATCCTCTAAAATAATCAACCAAGTTTGATTCTTATAGATATTCTATATATTTTCATTATTGTATGCTAGATTATAACATATCAATTAACATTTTCTTCATGGCATCTTCATTTTCCAAAATGAATTCCATGTTAATTTATATGCAACATAGGGGGAGCACAATAGTGGAGGACAACTTTTTCCTTTGATATTAATATTGTGACTCACGAGCATGATGAGAAGCTTCTCTGAAATATTTTAGGAGGGAGGGCTCTTTCTTTGAGTACTAATCCTCTCTTTCATGTCATTTTGCCAGCTATTAAATGCATGGAGGACACCTCTCCCTTTTGAGTGTTGACATCTAATTTTGTGGTTACATTTAAGATAGTCTATGAATTTCTTGTTACAATTATGAGACATGGAAAAAATTTTATCATATTGTATAAAGAGGAAAAATATAATTCCATATATATATATATATATATATAAGGTCACGGTCAAAACAGACACCAATTGGTGTATGAGACTCCTTTGTTGTGGGACAAGGGACCTTCTCTTCATGCAATGATTTGACTGCTAAAGTTTACGAAGGTATACATACCCTACCCCCCTTCTGGATTTGAACCTGTGACCTACAAGAAGGAAACACATGTTCTAAGATTAAAATAACACATTTCAATGTAAATATTAAATAAAAACCAAATATATATATATCTTAAATAAAAATCAACATGTAAAGAGGAAAGATATAATCTTGTTAGAAAAACAGGATCACAGAGCAATAAAATAAACAAATGCGAAAATAAAACACATAAGATACACAATACAATAGAGACACATATATATGTGGTTCATACAGTATGGGCTACGTTCACTAGAGAAATTGCAAGTCCTTCCTTTATTATTTTCCAAAAAATGAAGGGATATAAACTACAACATACTCGTTGTAACTTCCTCTTCTTTCTCTCACAGTCTCCTCTCTCAGAATACAATATTCACTTACTCACACAGCCACAATACAATTCCCTCATACATAAAAGAGGGTTGTATTCTAGGGAAAAAATCACGAACATAACTTCTACCGTCAGATATGTGGCCTTATAATGAACGGCTCAGATTGACTACGAAATTACAATATTTTACAAGGAAATTTTTCCCAAATTTTCTCTCCAGAGGCATTGTCCCTGAATCCCCTGCCAGGGGGCGGGCTCCAATATCCCCCCCCCCACAGCCCCCCTTAAGGTAATGGGGTCCAAACGCAGCTGAAACAACACCTATGAATCAGGAAGATAATCAAGCTCCACAACCAACAATATCCCACTTGGAGACTAATCACCAAAACTTAACTGATGTTGTACATGTTGGACTATGATCCACCTTGGACCTGGAAAATTGATCATCTTCACCCCCATGCTTGAATACCAACTGAAACTAAGCAGGAACTCAGTTTCTCCCCTGTTACTACCTTTGTTAACATGTCTGCAAGATTCTGGCTAGTATGTATCTTTTCCAACTTCAATTTTCCATCTTCCAAAGCAGATTGTATGAAATGGTACCTGAGTTGTATATGCTTAGTCTTATAATGGAAGGTTGAGTTGTTTGCAAGATGAATAGTACTTTGGATGTCACAGTACAACCTACTATTCTCCTGCTTCTTTCCCAATTGCTCCATAAACGTCCATAACCAAATCATCTCTTTAGTATCATTTGTAGCATCAACATACTCTGCGTCTGTTGTTAAAAGTGCAACAACCTTTTACAATTTCGAAATCCAAATTATTGCAGTTCCACCTACAGTGAAAACATATCATGTGGTGCTTCTCCTGCTATCTTTATCACCTTCCATATTTGAATCAAGATATCCCTGTAGAAAAATGTTTGAACCTCCAAAACATAATGCATGAGTAGTAGTGCCTCTCAAATACCTGAGAATCCAATTCATTTCCTCCCAATGTTCTTTACCTGGATTGTTCATATATCTGCTCACAACTCCCACTGCATGTGCAATATCTAGCCCTGTGTACACCATAGCATACATCAAGTTGCCAACTATTGATGAATAAGGGACCCTAGACATGTATTATATCTGCTCCTATGTCTTTGGACACATTTCCTTGGTTAATTTGAAATGGTTGGCCAAAGGTGTACTAATTGGTTTAGCATTTTGGATTCTAAACCTCTCCAACACCTTCTCTATGTACTCACCCTGAGATAATGTCATTTGTGATTTTTCCTGTCTCTTGTTATTCTCATACCAAGTATTTTCCTTGTAGCACCCAAATCCTTCATCACAAATGAATTAACTAATTTATTTTTGAGTGCATTTATATCCTGCATGTTAGACCCTGCAACAAGCATGTCATCTACATACAATAGAAAGATAATATAGCTTCCATTTTCTAGCCTCTTAAAATAAACCTAATGATCATAATGCAATCTACTATAACCTTGTTCTGTCATAAACCTGTCAAACTTCAAATACCTGCCTTGGAGCTTGCTTTAGGCCATACAATATCTTCTTCAACCTACATACCAAGTCCTCCTTTCCTTTGACCCCATACCCCTGTGGTTTCTACATATAAATCTCTTCCTCCAAATCCCCATGGAGAAAAATTGTTTTTACATCTAACTGTTTAAGATGCAAATCTTCTACTGCCACAAGACTTAAAATAGTCCTAATTGAAGTCATTTTAACAATAGGAGAAAATATTTCATCAAAATCTATACCTTATTTTGTGCAACCCCCTTTACAACAAGTATATATGTATACCACTTTTTTCCTCCATTTTCTTCCTTCAACCTGTAAACCCATTTATCCTGCAATTCTCTTTTTCCTACAGGAAACTAAACCAAGTCCCAAGTCTCGTTATTTACCAAGGAATCCATTTCCTCTTTCATGTCTTTCTCCCACTTCTTTTTAGTGTCTACCTGCATTGCCTCTTCATAACTTTCTGGTTCACCAGAATCAGTCAACAATAAATAATACAATGAAGGAGAGTATCGGTCAGGGGGTCTACTTAACTTGGTATATATTCTAACAACACTTGCAAGAATTTGAGGTACGTGTTGCTCCTATTGTTGTACATTTTGGTTTTTTGGTACCTTTGGAATTTCATTTTCTTTCATTTCATCAAGCACTGTGTATTCTGTGTTTTCTTTTTCCTATTTATTTCCTTGCAATTGATCTTTGTACATGACCTTTTCATTGAATACCACATCTCTAATCCTAATGATTTTATTATTTTCATAATCCCATAAGCGATAACCAAAATCATTAAACATTGTATCCAATAAAGATACACTTATTGGATTTTTCCTCAAGCTTTGTTCTATTTTCTTTATCAATATGGACAAATGCTTCGCAACTGAAAGTCTTCATAAATGAGTAGTTTACCTTTTTACCTGTCTATGCCTCCTATGGAATTCCACCATCCAAGAATATTGAAGGCCCTATGTTTATTAAGTAAACAGAAATATCTACAACATCTTCCCAAAATTGTAAGGTAAACCCAACATGCAATCTCATACTCCTTGCACATTCCATGATTGTCATGTTCATCATTTCTGACACATCATTTTCCTGTGGTGTTCTTGGAACTGTATTCTCTCTACGAATCCCATGGTATGAACATTAATCATCAAACTCCTTACTGCAGTATTCACCTCCATTTTCCGATCTGAGACACTTCAAACTTTTTCCTATCACATTCTCAACCAAAGCTTTCCATTTCTTTAAAGTGTCAAAAACTCATATTTTTGTCGAATGCAATAAACCCAAGTTTTTCTAGTTTCATCATCAATAAAAGTAACATAATAATGAGATCCACCAAGAGATGATACCTGGGTTGGTCCCCATATATCTTTATGCACAAGCTCTAACTTTTCAATCTTTTTTTCCTTTCCAACCCTAAGAAATCTAACTCTATTATGTTTTCCATAAACACTGTGTTCACAAAATCCAAATCAACTTGTTTAAGATATGACAACAAATTCATTTTGTGAAGTATCTACATCTCACTCATGTGTTTAAGCCTATGATGCCACAGTTTTGTATCCACACCCGTAGAAGCTAAAGAGATAGAAGAGTTAACATTACCAATACATAAATACAATGTACCTACCTTCTCTCATTTTGCCATTAACAGTGATCCTTTAGTGACCTTCCACGCATTATCTATAAATGTAGATATACATCCTTCACTTTCCAACTGTCATGTTGAAATTAGATTTCTTCTCATATCTAGTATATGTATCACATGTTTTAGTAACCATTGGTTTCCATTATTTTTCTTTATTTGTACCTTACTCATTCCAACAATTTGACATGGTTCATCATCACCCAAATAAACATGTCCAAAATCACCTTGAACATAAATTTGAAAATATTTCCTATGGGGTGTGGCATGAAATGAAGCCCCTAAATATACTACCTAAGACTCACTCATATTATCTAAAGAAAGAATCAAAGCATCTTGTAACACATCACCTACTACATTTGCTTCTTGGTTTTTCTCTTGTTGTCCATCTCTTTGTTTCTTTGGAGCTCTATAGTCTTTCTTCAGATGTCCTATCTTCCCACAAATTCAGTACTCTATCTTTCCTAGTCTGGATTTGGATCTGCCCTTCCTGGACTTCCCATGATTTCCTAGACTCTTTCATCTTTCCCTTTGTCCTCCCCTATTCTCCACGGTCAATGCAGTACCTGATGTCTCACCTGTGATTTTCCATCGCATTTCCTCGCGAAGGATAACACCAACAACATCATCAAATTTCATATTGCTTGAACCAGAGACAAAGTTACTTACAACCATGACCAAGTCGTTCCATCTTTCTGGCAATGAGCACAAGATTAGAAGAGCCCTAACCTCATCATCAAATTTCACTTTTACAAAAATTAGTTGATTAGTAACCATATTGAATTCATTTAAATGATCGGCAACAAACCCATCTTCTAACATATTCATATTAAATAATCGCTTCATTAGAAATACCTTGTTGGAAGTCAAGGTTTTTTCATATAGTTTATCCAATGCATTCATCATATCCTCTGTTGTCTTTTCTTTTGAAATATTGAAAGCCACTGACGCTTCCAGGAACAACCATATCGTTCTCAGTGCCTTTCTTTCAGGAATCTCCCATTATTCGTCCTTCATACTCACCAATTGTTTTACTTTTCCACCCAACGGTAGGTAAAGATCCTTCTGATATAAATAATATTCCATCTGCATCTTCCATAACTGATCGTTTTGGCCATTAAATTTCTCGACCTTAAACTTCCCATCTTCCACCATTGCTCCCACTCAAACCAGGAACCCTCTTTTCCTGAGAGTTACCTTTCGCTTTCATACCAGTTATTAGAAAAATAGGATTGCAGAGCAATAAAATAAAATAGATGTGGAAATAAAGAACAAAAGATACAAAATATAATAGAGACACAAATATACGTGGTTCACCTAGTGTGGGCTACATCCACCATAGAAATTTTCAATTCCTTCCTTTATTATTATCCAACAAATGAAGAGATACAACCTACATCATACATGTTGTAACTTCCTCTTCTTTCTCTCACAATCTCCTCTCTCATAATACAATATTCACTCACCCACACAACTGTAATACAATTCCCTCATACATAAAAGAGGGTTTCCTTCTTAGGAAAAAATACCTAACATAACTTCTATCGTTAGATCTGCGACCTTATAATGAACAGTCCAGATTGATTACGAAATTACAATATTTTACGAAGCAAAATTTCCAAAAATTTTGCTTCAGGGGCGCTTCCCCTTAATCCCCCACCGGTGGGGGCGACCTCCCTAGTGAGAGAAATGGGGGGGGGGGGAATCCC
>ML788231.1:145647-170102 GCA_009831015.1 Picea engelmannii | reverse complement strand
TATATATATATATATGAACCCATTTCAATGTAACTTGCATTAAATAACAATCATATATAAATACCATGTTACACATTAAATATGGAATTAGATATCTCTCTCACAACAAAAAGTAATATCTATATTGTAAGAAGCACCTTTCTGCACAATATAAAACAATCTTTCAATGTTCTTAGCAATTGAACATCATAACTATTATTGGAACAATGTTAAGTATTCAATTGAGGTTAAAATTATAATTCGTAAATAATATTTACATACTTATAGATTACAAAAGTTATTCAATAGGAGTAATGTATAGTGAAATTGAATTCCTCCCAATAATAATTACAAAACATATACAAATAGCGAACTAATTGTCAAATATTGGCAACTTCAAAATCCATATGAAATGTGATAGTTTAAAACTATATATTGAATATAATTGCACCAAATGAACCTCAAGAACTTAACTATGACCTGAAGAACTTTGACCTCGAGAACATAACTTTGACTTTAGGAACTTTGAACTCAGGAACTATGACCTTAGGAACTTTGACCTCACAAGCTATGACCTCAAGAATTATGATCCAGGTGGACCTCGATGGCCATCCACCTTTTCCATTGAATCAACGTTTTGAGCTTGTGGTTTTGATAAACCATGATGTTCATCCTTTTGATGGGGAATATAATGTAATGGCATCTTCATTTGTTAGTTACATCCATAATGTAATGATTTCCTACTAGTCTTATGTACATGCCTACAACATTTATGCACTGGATCCCATCAAAACTTCACAGTTAAGAATGCTTAGGCTAGAGTAGTATTGGGATGGGTGACCTCCTAAGAAGTCCTAGAATTTTACATGCCTATGGAATTTTGTAAACTTAGACCAATTTATCCCACATGCATAATGACAATTATTCTCCTCTCACTCTCTCATATATAATCAAGGTGAAGGAGGTCTTAAAATCAAGGTGAAGGGGGTATTTTGAGTATGCAATGGAGTGTGATGTAATGCTTATTGTGAATGAGTGTAGCCGACATCTCTTTTTCTTCAGAGATAAGCTACCACCATTTTAGCTAGCTTGTGTTCTATGGTATTATGTTATTCATTAATAGAAGTTGGGTTTCATTGTGGTTTTTTTTTTTTTCTGCTATATTTTCATTGTATCTGATTTCGTTCTCAATATATTTTGGATCAGTAGTATTGCAGTAGTATGCTCTTTGTTATTTCTCGATGCATGTCCCCGATGAGGTCAGGGTATAGGGAGTTGGGTCTAGAGCTAGTTTCTCTTGGGGACGACTGATCTTGCCAGCACAAGCGACCTCTCGTTCGAAAGAAAAGAGAGATGACAGAGTAGGAAATCCTTTCAAGACGTTGCTAGAGGAATCCCTCGTGCATCAGAGGAATGAGATGATGAACAAATTCGCTCAAATCCTTCAATGACTATTGATGGAGGTCGAGGCATCTTCGACAAGCATCCATTTCGAAGGTACGAAGCCCTTCAAGGTACAAGGTAATTTTAATATCCCCTTATTTGAAGGCCAAATAGATGCAGATTCTCTAGAGAAATGATTGAATCAACTAGAAAGTTATTACTCTCTCTAAAAAAATTCCGATCATGAAAAGATCACCTTCACGCTCCTTAAATCCCTTCCCCATGTCAAAGCTTGGTGGGAAGGTTACTAGGAGATGCATACTGCAGATGAATATATTCCATTCGAAAGACAACCCACCTGGAAAACCTTTGTGGATTCCCTCGAGGAGGAGTTCTACCCTTTTGGAAGCTATGATGACCTGTATATGAGATGGACGATTGTGTGTCAAGAGAGAGACAAATAGTGCTAGAGTATACCAACATCTTCCATACCCTATGCTCAAAGATGAGTATTCAAGATTTTACCTGGTTATGAAGTACCGCAATGGCCTACATAGATACATCCAAACAAAGATTGATTTCTTGGACATATCCTCACTAAGAGATGTTTATCGATATACTGTCAAAATTGAGCAGAAATTTAATCGATGAAATAAGATAGAGTTCGGGTCTACAAATATGCAACAACAGAAGCATGGAAAAGGTGGCCCTAACTCATAGAACAAGGGACAAAGAAAGGAAGGACAACCTCAAGACAATCAATCCAAGATGCAGGAAAAGAAGGGTAATGGGAAGACAAAGAAAAACACTATAATGTATTGTGAGCTCTACAAAATCCCTTGGCACAACATTGATGAATGTCGCTAAAAACAATCATTGTTGGTCGATCTTAAATAAAAGGAGTTGAACCCTGACTTAGAATATAATTCAGAACCAAGAAAGAGAATCATCGATGCGGAACCTAGTGCTACCATCACAACTGCAAAGATCCAACCAGGCACGTTAGAGGAGCTTGAGGAGGAGGAGCGCCTCTTCCATTCACGGATGTGGGTGAAGGGGACCCCTCTACATTTCATTGTTGACAGCGAGAGCCATAAGAACCCGATCTAGGTTGAGGTCATCAAGAGATTGAATGTTTCGATGATGCCACACCCCCAACCATACACCATTGGTTGGTTGAGCTAGGTATGAGACCTTCACATCATCCAACGATGCCACCTGTCCTATGGCATCAAGCCCTTTAAATATGAGGTATTGTGTGATGTTTCCACACTTGAAGTCTGTGATGTTATTTTATGAACACCATATATGTGGAAACGTCACGTTGTTTATGATTCTCAACCCCGTAGTGTCATTATTACTCTAAGGGGGTAAGCTATACAAGATACCAGAGGTAGTTATGACTACTATCATTTCATTGATCTCTGCAAAACAGTGCCGCAAAGTAATCTCTTAGAGAAAAAAAATTTCCCTCTTCACGATTCAGTCATAAAGTGATTAGAAGGTCACTACAACCACCATAGCCTCAGCCCAAGTCCTTTCTATACAACAGAATCAAGTCGACAATATTTTTGAGGAGCAAGAATATATTTTTTCACCTACGGGGGTGGCTCTACATTGCCAAGCTAAGCATTCATTTGACTTGGTGCTCGATGCTCCCTTACCCAAAGGTCCAATCTATAGATGTTCCCTTCTGTTAGAACCAGGAGTCACCCTTAGATTGCTACAAGGATATGCCCAGTACCCATCAGAATATCAAGAGTAAATGGATGAGTATTAAACTCAATGGTAGGTCAAATTGATAAGACTTTAGACTACCTTCTCATATACCATATGAACAAAAACTATGTTCCAACAAAAAGGGATAAAACAATATTCAATCAACATATAGATGTATAAGCATGAACATAAGAAAATGTAGAAGAACACTGAAATAAACTAGACAATCTCACTTCCATCTTGATTGACTAACTTATTGAAGAACTTTCATAAACTAGGAGCTTCCTAATTGAGAAATACAAAATACTCAAATGGCGAAACTTCACAATAGTATGTGACAAATATTTTACTACACATTCCTGTAAAATAAACTGTAGATGAATCATTCATGAACAAAACTCCATTAAAGTAGAAGATAAAGAACACAAGTTGACTTTCAATTGCATTAGAATCCTCAAATCCAGATACACAGAGTCTGAAACTTCCAAATGAAGAAAATAGTACTAGCATCAGTTTATCACTCGAACCCTTCTATCATTGAACATTCTTGAATATATAGCCCATCCTCAACTCTACCTCTTAGAAATTTGATATCAATCAGTTACATAGGATTCCCTTCATCCTAGGAGTTCGTTGCAAAAAGTTACAACATAAAACATCACTAACTCCTAATTTCTAGGATTTTGTCTAAGATAATAAATGCATACAAAACACATCATGCTACATTATCTGATTATGGAACACCTGTCCCTCTCATCCACCTGAAGCTTTGGAGGAGGTTTTTCCTAGCTGGCAACTGAATGAACACCAATCCAAGTCGACTATGTAGTTTTGCAACCAACCTGTGAATATTTGTTGTGAAATCTTTGTTTCCAGCACTTTCGCAGCGTTCTGGTAAAAAATCGCAGCAAAATATTTGTTTTTGACTGTTTTGAACTTTGAAGCTTGCTTTTTCTATGTGCAACATGTATAATGGATTTTTTCATCATTTAACCTCAAATTTTCCTTGAACTTGACTATCAGCCATAGTTGTAAATGGATCATCAAAAATGCATAAGACAAAAATAAGTGTTTATGGTTTCACCTTCATCCATCATCTCCAAAACTTTGAGCAGACCTCAAGAACATGATATTTCTTGAGTATTTCTAAATCATTCCACTGCCACTTGAGCCAACAAATCAAGATTATTCTTTGCAATTTCTTCCTTCTTTAATCTATCATTTCCCTGTAATTCTCTATTATGTCTGTATAAGTTTTTAACTTGTCTGTGTAGGAGCAGGGACCTCTCAACCATCCTAGTGTTGTTTTCCAAGGCTCCTTCACATAAGTCCAAGTGTTCTGCTATATTTCTTTTCATTTGTTTAATTTCTTCCCTCAATTGTACAATCACACCTTGACCTTCCTCTAGTTGTTCCCTGGGGCTCTGAACTGTCATGTTATTTTCTTTTGAAGGGGAATGATCTTCAACAACTTCTTCAACTACAAAATGAACAAGTATCTCAGATCTAATGTTTTCATCATGAGCTAGTTTCCTTGTTGTTGATATGGTCACTGGTCTTCTAGATTTTTTTTCTTTCAAGAGGCTCTTGAATGAACATCATCCTTTAACCTGATGGGGGTTGGACTCCCACAATTTCCCCAGCTTCATGATAAGAAGGTGCCTCATCTGTAGGGGTTAGCTTCTTCACAATTGACCTAGTTAGGGGTCTTTTAGGTTTTTTTATTTATGTTGCTTCGGGAGTAAAAAGAAGATTTTTTCATTTCATCTTTCTTCTCTTGCTGCCAGGAGTTTCTGCAATATCATCAGTTGTTTTCACACCTTGATCTAGTGATTCTTCACCTTTCTCCCTTTTCCTTTTTGATCTACTTGAGGTTTCCTTAGATGTCTTTTCATTTAAAGAAGGAGTTTTCCTTTTAGATTGAGGAGTACTAATGTTTTCTGCACTAAACCCTGTTGAAGACAAGAAGGAATCCCAGTCTCCATTTGTCTTTCTTAACTCCTCAAGAACTAAAAGTTTAATAAGGCCAGAGTGAAAAATATTGCATTCAACGTGCTTGGATTTTAGTTGGACCTTATCAGATATCTTACCCGAGCTTCTATAAATATAGAATGGAAAATTGAGAGCTTTCTTACCAGTGAAATGCATGAGAATCCTGATGTGATACAAGTAGACCATGTTGAAGCGTCCTTCACAGATAAAGAAGCGTTGAATTACATGCAACAACTTGTCAAAATGATCCAACATATATTTTCTTGGTATCCTTGCTGAGAATTTCTCATTTTGATGCTCTGGCTTAAATTAATCATTACAATAGGTAGAATCTAGAGCCATCCCTTTGAACCATTTCTCTCCTTGCACAGGTATCCCAGTAGTTGCTTCTATGGTATATTCTGAAACCTGAAACTCTAGTGGTTTGATCTTTGTCTTCACTCCATCAAAGTTTAAAGAAAATTCTTTGGCCACTTCCATGTGATGTCCTTGCAATCTCTCACAGAAATTCAGACATCTCTCTCTTTGGAATGTTTCTTTGAAGGTTGTGTTATCCCCATTTTGTGGATAACTAAGGAGATTATGTCTCGAGGACCTCAGGTTGCATATATGGAGTGTTGAGATACTACATGGCCAACAATACCCTTTGCACAGATGGAAAACCCACTCACCACCACAGATGGTCACAGTTTTGCAGATGGCATCCACCACATCAGCTGGCTTCCGAAAGGCAGTGAACCTTGCTCCATGAGGTACAAGTCAATATTATGGTGAGCATCATTTCAATATTCAATCCATTTAATTATGTTGTATCTTAGATTGTTCTAGATTTCATGATTTGTGCTTGGACATTATGCCTTTTTCCCTGCTTCACCTTGGTGGTTGACATTGTGCCCTAGTAAGTGGTTTTCCTTGGGGATGGGTTTGCTACTGGGAACTCCCTTAATGAGACATCATACCATTCCCAACCATATTTACCACTTTCCATCATTATTCCCCTCCATTTCCTTATCTCTTAGGATTGTAAGGTGTATTGACCCTAGAAGGGTTTGTCCCTCATTCTATGGGAAGAAGGGGATAAAGGCCTAGAGGGGTTGATGTTGGGTAAAAGATAAAAGCCTTATATAAACCTTCCATATGCTTCACCCAGGGATCACCCAAGAAAGCAATGAAACGCTTATCTTTGAATAGAGGGGACCCACAATATAATAAAGAATGCTTGAAAGGTTAGTTGAAGGATAAGAGGTCTCATCACGAGCCAACCTATCACGTCCACAGATATCTAGTGGTATGACATTGCCATCATATGGTCACCAAACCAGGGCAATGGCTCTCAGTTGCATGGCTAAGAGAAAGGGGGTCTCAACACAAGCCAACCTTCTCATTTTCATTAGGTGTTTGTGGGTGGAATTGCCATCACCTGGTCACCACGCCAGGTCAGTGAACTTCAACCTCTCCTTATGCTATATTGAAAGAAAATAAAGAAAGAAAGATAAAAGGAAATTAATGGGCTTGGAAAAAGTGCATTGCGGACGAAGGTACCACACACCCTCTACATAGACACCCATGAATGAGACACTATGACCCCTTGTATGTCATGATCCCTATGCCCATTGAGTATTGACCCCAACCACTTCACCCACTTTACATGTATTAGAGAGGGATCTCTTGGAAACTCTCCTTGACCTAGGGCAAGATCTACCCAATAGGACACCTCGTCAACCCTCCCATATTTAAGCTTGATAAGTTGCATAGTGTCTTGAGTTTTTAATTGTTTGATATAGTGATATTTGATGCACATGCTTAGATGGCTTATTTATTGATTGGATTCACTTATCATGATGTTATGACTTGAGATTCTTGGAGGGCGTGCTCATTTGTCTTTGCAAGACCTAGTTGGTGGACAATTTTGGGAGAGAAAACCTAGCTTGGGCTTCCATGGGGCTACAAGCCCATAGGTTGGATGCCAAGGGCCCACATGCCGGATGAGAGAGATCAGACTTAGAATTTCTTGATGATGACTTAGACGACCTAGCCCAGCCCTCACTTGCCAAAATATTTTCCCAAGAGGGAAAAAACATCATATTTTTGAGCTTGACGTCATGCTTTTGGGCTAGGGCATGGTGGTGAGATTGCACTCTTTTGATACACAGAAGTTTGAGGAGGAGAAAGGTCTTCACGATGAGAATGCTTATATGCTTGACACATGGCCTTTGGAGGCCCACCCATGCTTCTCCAACATCAACGACTTCCTCAAAGTGGAAAAACGTCCCCTAAAGGGGTGATGTCCTCCTAAATTCGGGTTTTATTTGTGCAAAAAGTGAAATTTTAAGTGAATTGTTTAATATTACATTGTTAAGGGGGCAAGATTAGGGTTTTTGACCCCTAATATTATGATTTACTCCTTAATTTATGGACAAATTATGTTAGCTACATTTTTTATAAATAGAGATCATAAGATCTCATTTTAATCATAACACTCCCTATTGTGAGAGGCCTTGGTGAAACTTGTGCCACACTTGGCTCTTTTGATCTCTTGTGCACTTTTTTATGGCTATCTATTGGTGAATGATTGATGGAAGTCTAGCACCAGCCTTGGATGATGTTTTCTAGCTCTTGTGGTGGATTATCTTGGCATTTCTCTTGACCTTGGTATGGTTTTCTACTATTATGCTATCATTTTTTCAAGTCAAGTATTGTTATGCTAGGAGCTAGGTGGGAAGTATAAGGGCATACACCCTCACAATAGTCTTCATCATTTTTGCTTCATCTCATTGATTATACAAGGGTTTTCTAAGAGAAGTATAAGGGCATACACCCTCTTAGCTTAAACCCTAGATAGAGAAACTTTCCTTAGGAAGTAAAAGGGCTCACACCCCCAAGGAGGTAACTTCTCTAGCTCTTGTTTATTTGACGCCATTAACCCAATAGTAAAGGCACTAGTCATACTCTTTTTTGCATTGGAGAAATAAAATATTGCATTGGGAAACATGAATTTCGGTCATTTTTACTTCTTGCAAAGTGGATTGTACTTCTTGTACCTTGGGCACCTCACATCCACTAGGGCATCCCCATCAAGTGGCTACTTCTTACTTCTGTTACAAAATTTCATCTTCAGCCATTAGGGCTGCAGAAACCCTAACTCATTTTCTTGAATAACTCTCTTATCAACCATTGGATTTTGTTCAAAGTTTGCACACTTACTCTCCTTGACCTAACACACTTTTTGGCAAAGTTTGAGGGGATTTCAGTGGCTTATTTTCTTGTTGTAATACATTGAATGCTACAACCATAAGGTTGATATAATCTGTTGCAGGCAAGTGTTTACAATGGTCTTATCTTTTGTGCTAGAATATTGGCTTTTCATCTTGAGTTTAACTAGTCTTTCTCTTGTAATTTCTACTTGATCTCTATCACTTATTGAGTAGCTTATAGTACCATTTACTTGCTGATATATATTGTTATATATTGCTTCAAATTAGGGATAGCAAGCCTAACTTGTTGATCCATCTAACATATATCATTGCAAAGTGTCTTTTCTTGTGTCTCGGGAAGGTACAATCATCTTGTGGGGTAGCAATTACTTGACTTGCAAGTCATCTCTCCCTACCTTTTATTCCACTTAGAATTGACCTCTAGGGGATTCACTTCCATTTCCCTCCATCTCCATCTCAATCCCCTAGGGTCACCGAGATCGCCTCCCTAGAGTGACCTAGTCACCCTTGAAGTGTGTGACCTACATCGAGGTGACATTGAATGTAGGATTCCCAAGTTGTAGGTCTTGCTTTTTGGTTGGGTTGGGCTTTTCCCGACCTACAATTTGCGCTATAATGGGCTGGATCTGAGTCTAACAGTTGCAAACATTGGGGTTCAAGTCTGACTATCTCACCCCCTTTGTTACTCTTCTTCTTCTTGTTGTTAGGTTCCATGATTGTTGATGGAGATCAAAAAGTAATGGTGGGCTTTAGCAATTGAACAAAACTTTGGCAACGTACAGAGCTTTGGTAGCGGAATTTTGTAGCGCTTGGAAATTTTACAGTGTTTTGTTTGAGAATTACAAAACATATACAATAGAACCAAAACTCTCATGACTCATTATGACTTACATCCACATAAATATTAACACGAAAATGACACTAAATTCAATGCTCAAAATAATGATTGCAATCCATTATGGGGAAAAGGCACTTTGGTAGCGATTTGACAGATGCAGTACAACGCTACGAAAAATCAAAACTTTTGCAACGAGGTTATGATGGCACATTTAGTGGAAAAACTTATTTGAAAGTGTAAGAGACCCTATGTACATGACATGAATTTACCTTCAGACCTTCAGACCTTTGAAAACCTAATCTTATGACATTTATTCGACTCAAGAAATAAAAACTATATAAAAGACTAAACTCACTCATAACCTTTAGATAATGTGAAAAAAAATTAAGCATGACTCAATGAACCCTACTAACACTAGGACTTGACAGATTATCCTCCAAAAGACTTGTTGTCGTGCTTATACACACTTGCAAACATGAGTTAAGTCCTTCTCACTTAGTGTGTCCTCGGAGGCACAATGACTAGATTCCCCCTGACCATTTAACTAATTGAAACCAACTCCTAGAACTTTAAACTCTAAATCTCATCTAGTAACTAGGGTCTACCCCCCTTGGCAGTCCACACTATCACTTTGACTTGAACCTCTTTCGTCTAGGCTAACTCCTAAGGAATCCAAGGGAGGTAGAGGTTCAAGTCAAAGTGACAGTGTGGACTTTGAACTTAGGCATTGTGCCTCCAAGGACACACTAAGTGAGCAGGACTTAGCTCATGTTTGTTGCAAGTGTGTATAACAACGACAACAAGACCTAAATAACAACTAAAACCAAAATAAAACAAGGTGAAAATGACCCCTAATGCATTTCATGTGTTAACACCTTCCATAGAATGAGAGTCTTTCATATGTTCATAATAGCTATAATAGATACCTTCATAGATCTATTGGCCACGATTATTTTTCAGGTGTGCTTCGGGTTCTAGCCATTAAACCCCATTGTTATAGCTCTTCCTATTGCATATTCACTGACAAAGTCCTCCCACACTTAGACCAAGGAAGATCATGCAACTAGAATTGTTGAACAAATCCAACACCTCCAATAACAAGTTCATGACATCCTTCAACATCCTAATGCCAAGTAGAAGCAGGACATCTACTTTAGCAAGATAAGTGACTTACCAAGGTTCAGATTCAACAAAATTTTCCCCATCTCCCGAGGGAACTTGACGCAATGGGGACCATCGCTTCCTAAGGGGGGAGGACTGGTCCAGGTGGATCTTGGTGGCCATCCACCTTTTCCATTGAATCAATGTTTTCAAGTCTATGGTTTTGATAAACCATGATATTCACCCTTTTGATGGAGAATGTAATTTAATGGCATCTCCATTTGTTAATTACATCCATCATGAAATGATTTCCTACTAATCTTATGTACATGCCTACAACGTTAATGCATCAGATCCCATCAAAAATCTGTAGTTAAGCGTGCTTGGGTTAGAGTAGTACTGGGATGGGTGACCTCCAGAGACGTCTTAGCGTTTTACATGCCTATGGAATTTTGTAAATTTAGGCCAATTTGTCCCACATGCATCATGGGAATTATTCTCCTCTCATTCTCTCATATATAATCAAGGTGAAAGAGGTCTTTTGAGTATGCAATGGAGTATGACGTAATGTTTATTGAAAATGAGCGTAGCTGACATCTCTTTCTCTTTAGAGATAAGCTACCACTATTCTAGCCAATTTGCATCCTATAATATTTTGTTATTCATTAATAGAAGTTAGGTTTCATTGTATTTATGTGTTCTCTATTATATTTTCGTTGTATCTCATTTTTTTCGCAATATAATCTGAATCAAATTATGACCTCGGGAACTATGACCTCGGGAACTATGACCTCAGTATCTATGACCTCGAGAACTATGACCTCAAAACATTTGACCTCGGGAACTTTAACCTCGGAGACTATGACCTCAGGTACTATGACCTCAGGAACTATGACCTCAAGAACTTTGACCTCGGGATCTTTGACCTTGGAAATTATTATGTCGTGAATTTTGACCTCAAGAACTATAACTTTAGGAGCTATGACCTTTGGAACTTTGAGCTTTGAAACTATGACCTTGGGAACTATGACCTCAGGAACTTTGACCTCAAGAATTATGACCTCAAGAACTTTGACCTAAGGACATTTGACCTCAAGAACTATGACTTTATGAAATTCGACCTCAAGAAATATGAACTTAGAAACTTTGACCTAAGAACTATGAACTCAAGAACTATGACCTCAAGAATTTTGATTTCGAGAACTTTGACCTTAGGAACTATGACCTTAGAAACTTTGACCTTGGGAACTTTGACCTCACGAACTATGACCTCACGAACTTTCACCTCATGAAATTTGACTTTAAGAACTATGAGCTCACGAACTTTGACCTTAGGAACTATGACCTCAACATCTTTGACCTCAAAAACTATGACTTTAGGAACTTTGACCTCAAGAATTTTGAACTTAGGAACTATGACATCAGGAAATTTGACCTTAGGAACTATGACCTCTGAAAATTTGACCTTGGGAACTATAATCTTAGTCACTTTGACCTCAAGGAATTGTACCTCAACAACTATGAGTTGAGGAACTTTCACCTCAGGAACTTAACTTTGACCTCAGAAACTATGACGTTAGGAACTTTAACCTCGGTAACTATGACCTTAAGAACTTTGACCATAGGAACTATGTCCTCAGGAACTATAACCTCAAGAACTTCGACCTCAGGAAATTTGACCTCAAGAACTATGACCTTAACTTTGACTTTAGGAACTATGACCTTAGGAACTTTGACCTCAAAAGATTTGACTGGAGGAACTATGAGCTCAAAAAATATGACCTCAAGAAATTTGACCTCATGAATATAAAATTTGACCTCAGGAACTATGACTTTAGGAACTTTGACCTCAGGAACTATGACCTTAGGAACTTTGACCTAATGAACTTTGACATCAAGAAATATAACCTCAGGAACTTTGACCTCAGGAACTATTTCCTCAAGAAATTTGACCTCATGAACTATGTCCTCAAGAACTTTGACCTTAGGAACTATGACCCGAGGAACTATGACCTCAAGAACTTTGACCTCAAGAACTATGCCCTAACGAACTATGACTTGAGGAACTATGACCTCAAGAACTTTGACCTTAGGAACTATGACCTGAGGAACTATAACCTCGGGGACTTTGACCTCGGGGACTTTGACCTCAAGAACTTTGACCTCGAGAACTATGACTTCGAGAAATTTGACCTCGAGAACTATGACCTCAAGAACTTTGACCTTTGGAAATATGACCTCAGGGACTTTGACCTTAGGAACTATGACCTCAAGAAATTTGACCTCAAGAACTTAGAACTTTGACCTCAAGAACTATAGCCTTGGGAACTATTGTTGGAAATACTAAGACAACTGAGAGGGGGGGGTGAATCAGTTGTTACTGTGCTTAAACAATTTTATGCCTATTAAAATGTTATTAACCTTCTTCAAGTGATCATCAAGATTATGCAAGTCATGAACAACAGAAATAATAAACATCAATCACACACATGATATACACAGAGACAAATATTCATGAGGAAACCCATAAAGGGAGAAAACCTCTTCTTCTTGGAATGATAGGCAGTCTTTTAAATTATGTACATCATCTTTCTTTGAGCACCAACTCAAAATGAAGCTACAACCTCTTCTTTAGCAAGCTGCAACTTGCTGAGAGCACCAAATATCTGGTTTCTCTAGCACCCACTAGAAGGAAGCACCAACTCCCTGAGTGTTCCAGCACCAACTGGATCTAAGCACCAACTTCTCGTCACACAAGCACAAACCTGTATAACAGAGAACAATAGTTCTCCCTTGCACCACCCTACCACCCTGGTTTTTCTGGCTGCAACCAAATGGAAACTACAACTCCCTGTGTTCAAGCACCCACTTGAAACTCTGAGGACAACAGTCCTCCCTAGCACCACCCTACCACCCTGTTTTCTAAAAATTTGCTTGAATAATACTTTACAATAATACATACATTTCAACGTTTACTAGTTCTTCTCTGCTCTGCAATTCTGGTCTGGTTTTGTTTATTCATGCTCGGCTCCACTTATTGTTTCTTTCCATCTACTCTTCCTCTGTTCTTCTCATGCTCTTAGGTTCTCGTACAGTCTATTGTTTTCACCATTTCTTCTCTGTCCAGCTTGTGTTCTTCATCTCTGCATCTCTCACACTCTATTCATGCTCTCTACTTGATTACATACAGTTCAACTTGTTTTACCGAGAAAAAACAGCCTTCCTCTGTCTCGGCATCTTTCTTTTATTCATGCTCTCATCATCCGTTACACTCTACATCTCCAACGCTCAATGTCGGGAATCTCAGAATGCTCAAGAGCCATGATTCCAACGCTCAGTAAAAATAATCCAGTCGCTCAGGAACAATGATTCAGTTAGTGTAACGAAATCGTAACTGATCAAGAAATCACGAGATGAAACAACAACCCTTCGATCAGATTCAGTTTGATCAGCGTCGTTGGATTATAATCCGAGGTGGATCCTGACAACGTTAGCTCCTTCCCCTGTCTTTCGTTGATGTGACCATGGGCGATGATATCATGTGACCATGCAATTGCGGGTGCAACCACGAAAAAGTTAAGACACAAGCATGTCATGGCCCCGCAATGCGACGGGACCATCGATCTCACGATCTTGACGGTGCTCCTGAACTGACGGTTCAGATCTGTCCCCTCAAGTCTTCATATCAGATCTACCCTTCCTAAATCAACGACTAAGATTTACTTCGTGATCCGGGCTCCGGGAGTTTCAAATCTCAGACCTCGCTTTTCCCATATGCCAAACTTCCAGAGTTGGCAATCCATTGACGTGTGTCCCTCTCAGATCAACGATCCTTGTTCACTTCCAAAATTTGACCTTTCAACCAGATCAATGGTTCTCTGGTCCCTTTCTCGATCAACGGTTTATTTCACGGAAACAAATCAATGGTCAGATTTGATCCTTACATTCATCCTTTCATTGTTCAATCCGACGGCTAGGACTTAATCAAACATTGAGATGGACGATTGTTGGAACTTCGCCCTTCGAAACTTCCGGATTTCAAGTTTTCAAACTTACACTATCCTTCCACTGTACTATGATCAACGATTGAGAATACACCCGAAGTGATATTTCAGATCGGACGACTCGTGTCCTTGCTGAGGTGGTTTGATGACATGGATGAGACGTGTAGGCGGAGTAGTGGAGTGTGGAGGCAAAGCGCGGTAGTGGAGTGTGACGTGTAGTAGGTAGTGGAGTGTGACGTCGGAGCGCGAAGGTGGTATGTATGAGTGGTTTGGTGGTTTACTCGGAGGGGGGGTTAGGCGGTATGTGGTAATGAGCGAGAGGGATCTCAGTTAACAGGAAGGTGACATGTATCAAGGTCCCACATGGAAAATACCACCAACTCGAACTCCCCCCCCAGTTAAAGACAGAAAGGTCGAGGGGGTTTGATATGCCCTGTAGACCATAGATCTGAGATCCCGATTATCAGCCATTGAGATTAGCAAGCCCTTCTTCTAACTTATCCTTTCCTTCCACTTTAGAATGATGTGACAACTAAAATTTACTTCGAATGATCCGACAGTCGAGGATTTATTTCGGCTATCTAGCCCTCCAGAATTCGAGGATTTCAAATCTCAAATTGACACTCTGGATCAGACGACCTAGATCCACTTTGGATGATCTGATGCTTGAGATCTTCTGCGGACGATCTAACGGTTGCGATCATCTTTGGATGATTCGACGGTCAACAATTTATTTCGGCTCTCCAACTCTCCGGGCTTTGGGTATTTCAAATCTCAAACTGAAACTTCTCAAAGTGATTTATCCGGAGCATAACCTCCTCACATATTTAGACCTGAAACGAATGTCGTTCATTGATCAAGATATTAGATCAACGGCTCGATCTATATGTGATGCATCTTTGCCTTGGATTAAATCCAACGACTCTCCATCTTTTCTTATCCTATCCTCCCATTTTATTCGATCCGACGGTTGACGAAAATTCGGGTGATCAAGATCTCAGATCTCAACCCTTGCTTATCCAGTCCTTCCATTAATTCAATCTGACGGTTGTTGGTCCTCTGGATCGGTGATCCAACGACCACTGTCGCTCTTCCTCTTGAGTTGTTGATCTCTTCGACTTAGAAAATTTTCTAAGTGTTCATGGGTCTCGACCTTTGCTCCTCTTGCGAGTCCGTCTCTTGGACCTCGTCTGCACTTCTGGACCGCTATCTCTTCTGAGATTTCTTGTCTTTTGTGCTCTCGAGGTTTGGTTCGTTGTTGTTATTGCCATCAATGAAAAACACGCGCTTCCTGTAAAACATGCCAACAATCTCCCCCTTTGGCATTGATGGCAACCCTGAAAGGCTACACTTTTCTTCTTAGACCTCCAACTGTAGCATCCAGACCACACCTTTTCTCCCCCTTTGACATCAATGTCAAAGAAAACATGCTCCCCCTAAGCTGTTGCAGTACTTTTCAGAGGTATAAGATATTCGACCAACACATACTCCCCCTAACAGGATGGACTCTCTTAGGTGAGAGAAGGGATGACACCCAGCTTCTGACGGAGATATTCAAATGGTGTCTTGGCTAGGGGTTTAGTAAAGATATCTGCAATTTGTTCTGTGGAAGGAATATAATTCAGCTGAACAACTCTATTTGTAACCTACTCTTTGAGAAAATGATACTTTAATGGTATATGCTTCGTCTTTGAATGGAGAACATGATTTTTGGAGACATTAATGGCACTGGTGTTATCATAGTGAAGTGGAATTGGATCAGTATAAGTTATCTTCAAATCTGCAAGAGTTTGTATCATCCATAAAATCTGAGTGCAACAAGTAGCAGCAGCAATGTACTATGCCTCTATAGTTGATAATGAAATAGATCCATGCTTCTTACTAAGCCGTGCTACTAACGAGTCACCTAAGAAGAATGCACCTCCACTAGTGCTCTTTCGCTCATCCAAACAATTTGCCCAAACAACATCTGAATATGAAGTTAATTGAAAAGTTTGATTTCTAGGATACCAGAGACCATAAGTCATTGTACCCTTCAAATATTTGAATATCCTCTTGACAGCTGCCAAATGACTTTGTTTAGGAGCATACTGATAATGACCTACCATTCAAACAACTTGAATTATATCAGGAGGGGATGTTGTGATGTATAGAAGACTACCTATCATTGATCGATATGTTCTTTGATCAACATCATGTGAAATGTCATCTTTATTGATCTTGCAACCAACCACCATAGGTGTGCTCACAGGTGTAGAATATTCCATCTGAAACCTCTTTAACATCTCTTTCAAATACTTTCCTTGAGAGATAAATATCCTTGCAGAACTTTGATTGATTTGTAAACCAAGAAAATATGACAGTTCTCCTATCATGGACATCTCAAACTCAGTTTGCATTGAATTAGCAAATCATTGAACTGAAGAGTCATTAGTGCATCCAAAAATAATGTCATCTACATAAACCAAAACAACCAATAAATCATCGCCTTCAGACTTAATGTATAGATTATTGTCAACAAAACCTTTCTTGAACCCTTTGTACTGTAGAAATTTGTCCAATCTATAATACCAGGCTCGTGGTGTCTGTTTCAGTCCATATAGTGTCTTTTTCAACTTACATACATAGTCAAGATTATCTGTCAGTGAAAATCCTCCAGGTTGCTCCATGTATACATCTTCTTCTAGGTCTCCATTAAGAAAAGATGACATAGCATCCATCTAATATACTTTAAAGTTCTTATGACCTGCATAGGCAAGAAACATTATGATGGCTTCTAATCTTGCCATTGGTGCAAAGGTTTCATCAAAATCTTGTCCTTCAACTTGTGCATACCCCTTACAGACTAATTTGGCTTTATTACTAACAATTTGTCCTTGTTCATTCATTTTATTCTTAAACACCCATTTGGAGCCAATTACATTCTTATCTGCAGTTCTAGGAACAAGCTCCCAAGTATTGTTCTTCTCAATCTGATCCAGTTCCTCATTCATTGATTTTAGCCAATTTACATCTTCACTGGCTTCATTAAAGTTCTTGGATTCCACCATGGATATGAAGGCTATATGTGATTGTTCGGTGTCTTTGATTATCCTTCTCCTGGTTTGTACACCTTTGTCTTTCTCACCAATTATACGACTTGCAGGATAATTCTTTTGAGTAATTCTGGAGGAAGGATTTGATGGTGTCTGTTGATTTGAGTCTGCTTGAGTATTTGTATCTTCATCTGACTCAGAGTCTTCTTTTTCTGATTCTTGGACCTGTTCATCTTCAACTTCAACTATATCCTCTGTTGTTGATTCAACACTGCTTACATCTCGTACCGGGATCTCTTCATCAACTTTTATGTCAATGCAATCAACCAATTTATGCAGCCTCTTATTATAACATCTGTATCATTTACTATTTGTAGCATACCCTAAGAAGATACCTTCATCAGCCCTGTCATCATATTTGCCAAGATTTTCACCATTATTCTTGATATAACACTTACTCCCAAAAACTTTAAAATGCTTGATTGAAGTAGGTCTTCCAAACCATAGTTCATAAGGAGTCTTGTCACTTTGTGGCCTGAGATGAGCTTTGTTAAGAATATGTATTGTTGTATGAATTGCTTCTACCCAGTATGTATGAGGAATATTCCTTTCATTCATCATTGATCTTGCCATCTGCTGAACTGATCTATTATGTCTCTTAACTACTCCATTTTGTTGTGGAGTCCCTGGAATAGTATACTCTCTTTTGATTCCATTTTTATCACAAAAATCTTTGAACTCCCTTGAACTAAACTCTCCTCCTATATCAGACCTTACTGCCTTCAGTCTTTTTCCTGTTTGATTCTCAGTCAGAGCCTTAAACACTTTGAACTTTTCAAACGCTTCAGATTTTTCTTTCAGAAAGGAAACCCATGTAAGTCTAGAATAATCATCAATAATCAACATGAAGTAATTTTCTTTTCCCGTTCCTTCCTTCCTTGATGGTCCACATAAATCCATATGTACTAACTGAAGCGGTTTCTCTGCTRATGCAAAGTCCTTAGATTTAAACTGTGTTCGGGTAAGCTTTCATATTTGGCAAGGTTTACATACAGAATCATATGGCTTTGATATCTTTAGAAGATCTTTTACTGCCTCATTRTTTCTAAGTTTGACTAGATGATCAAAATTTAGGTGTCCAAGTCTCCTATGCCATAACCAACTTTCATCATACTTTCTTAAGTGACATTCTTCTTTTTCTTCTTTCAAAACATAGACATTGTTTTATGTTCTTATGCCTTTAGCCATCACTTGTCCTGAGTTTACAGACTTTATCTTACAATCTTTGGAAGTAAACACCACTTCACATCCTCTGTCACACATTTGACTTACACTGAGAAAAATTATGTTTCAACCCATCTACAAGCAGAACATCCTGGGCTTTTCCTTTTCCATTACTCAAACTCATCATCCCTTTACCCTTGATTTTGCCTAGTTCATCATTTCCAAAGGTCACATTTCCTGTTTTTCTTTTATTTATAGACAGAAACTTATCCTTGTCTCCAGTCATGTGCTTGGAACATCCACTGTCTATATACCAAGGGTTCTTTTTTTTTTGAGCTGAAAGTACTAGACCACATTTTTCACTATCTTTCTTTTTCCATGTGCTGGCATTTCTAGCTAAGGGTTTTATCCTTGGATCTGCTTTGTAATTCTTCATATGGCAATTTGCAGCTTTGTGGCCGAAGTTATGACAGTTATAGCATTCGAGCTCATTGTTCAATAGTTCAAAGTGATTGGTGCAACTTTGTCTACTCATTGGTTGTTTAGTTCTATGTTGAAAAGATTGTTTATTTCTTGATCTCCTCAGTTGCATGTCTCTAAACTTAATTTGAAAATTTGCAATCTTATGACCAAAATTTAAGCAGTAAAAACAATAACCATGGAAGAAATTTTGGTACCTAAAGGATGGCCTTCTTCTTGAAATTTGTTGCTCCATCTTCTGATATCTTTGTTTTTTATCAGGGATCATCTTTTCTTTACTAGCTTTTGGTGGTAGAGTACTCACATGGTCTGATTGTCTGTTGACTTGGAACTTGATCATCTTTATTGACTCTTTGCTTTCTGTCTGTTTGCTGCTTGAACCACTTACATAGCCTAAACCAGTCTTTAACAAGGGATATTTGTATTTGCTCAGAATGTCGTTTAGTTTTGTTGAGGCTTTAATGCTTGGAAGATTTTGGAGATACAATAATGTAAACTTCTCCATCTCTTTTCTGGTTTTTACTACCTCTTCTTCCAAGGCTTCACATCTTGCCTTCTTCTCTGATAATTGTTGTTTCAGAGTGTCCTCTATTTTCTTTGCCTCTTCTAACTCCACTTTTAGCAGGGCAAAGTCTTCATCAGGTTTTTTACGAATCTTTTCAAATTGCATCAACAACTGTTTTTGTTTTCTCTTCTTAAGTTTGAGTCTGTCAATCTCTTCTAAAGCACTGATTAGATCACATTCCATATCAACCACAACTTCTTCATCATTAACATCACTTACTGTGCTTTTATTCTTATAATCCTCTTTGGCCATAAGCACAAATCCATTAACCTTATCTTCATAGGAAGAGTCACTATCTGTGTCTTCTAAAGAGTCATCATTGTTTACACATAAACTTTTCTTTTTACCAAATCTCTTGGATTTGTACTTCTCTTCACCTTCATATTTATGTTCCTTCTTCTTGTGTGGACACTTAGATGCAAAGTGACCTATCTTTCCACAGTTAAAACATTTGAAGGGCAACTTGCCTTGGTATTTGCCTGATCCTTTCTTTAGTCTTCTCACAAATTTTGTTTCAATTTCATTAGGCTCAGAATCTTCATTCTTATCTGCTTTAAATGATGCTTCTCTAGAGGTCGGTTTATCCTTACTAATCCTCATTTCATAAGCAATTAGAGTTCCTAGAAGTTGATCAATAGACAAAGTCTTAAGATCATTCAGTTCTTCTATTGCAGAAACTTTTGGATTAAATCTATTTGGTAGAGATCTTAAATCTTCTGAATTAGAAAAACGTCTTCAATCTTCTCACAAAGACCCTTCATGGCATTCACAAGCTCCTCAACTCTTAAGAAAAATTTATTAATTGTTTCATCCTTATTCATTTTTAGTTGTTCAAACTATAATCTGTAGGTTTGAAGCTTGGCATCCTTTACCTTCTCATTAGCTTCATAACTGCTAATGAGTTTGTCCCACATTTCTTTGGCAAATTCTAAGTGCATAAATTTTACAAATTCTGCATCTGCAAACCCACTCAGAATAGCATTCATAGCCTTAGCGTTGAAACTGAATTCTAGCTTGTCATCCTTATTAGCTAGTACAATTGGCTTTACAAAACCAGTCTCTACCACATGCCAGACATCTGCACCTAAAGCCATTACGTAGGTTCTCATCCTAACTTTCCAGAAGGAAACGTTTGTTCCATTGAACAGGGGGGGCGTATTGGTTGAAGTTCCTTCATGACTTGTCATGTTTAAGCTTACTGATATACCTTTAAATAAAAGGAACCCGCTCTGATGCCAATTGTTGGAAATACTAAGACAACTGAGAGGGGGGGAGGGAGGTGAATCAGTTGTTACTGTGCTTAAACAATTTTATGCCTATTAAAATGTTATTAACCTTCTTCAAGTGATCATCAAGATTATGCAAGTCATGAACAACAGAAATAATAAACATCAATCACACACATGATATACACAGACAGATATTCATGAGGAAACCCATAATGGGAGAAAACCTCTTCTTCTTGGAATGATAGGCCTTCTTTTAAGTTTTGTACATCATCTTTCTTTGAGCACCAACTCAAAATGAGGCTACAACCTCTTCTTTAGCAAGTTGCAACTTGCTGAGAGCACAACTCTCTGGTTTCTGCTCTCAACTCTCTGGTTTCTCTAGCACCCACTAGAAGGAAGCACCAACTCCCTAAGTGTTCCATCACCAACTGGATGGAAGCACCAACTTCCAGTCACACAGGCACCAACCTGTATAATAGAGAACAATGGTTCTCCCTTGCACCACCCTACCAACCTGGTTTTTTTTGGCTGCAACCAGATGGGAGCTACAACTCCCTATGTTCAAGCACCCACTTGAAACTTTGAGGACAACAGTCCTCCCTAGCACCACCCTACCACCCTGGTTTCTAAACTTTGCTTGAATAATAATTTACAATAATATAGACATTTCAACGTTTACCAGTTCTTCTCTGTTTTGCAATTCTGGTCTGGTTTTGTCTGTTCATGCTCGGCTCCACTTGTTGTTTCTTTCCATCTACTCTTCCTCTGTTCTTCTCGTGCTCTTAGGTTCTCATACAGTCTATTGTTTTCACCATTTCTGCTATGTCCAGCTTGTGTTCTTCATCTCTGCATCTCTGACACTATGTTCATGCTCTCTCCTTGATTACATACAGTTCAACTTGTTTTACCGAGAAACAACAACCTTCCTTTGTCTCGACATCTTTCTTTTATTCATGCTCTCATCATCTCTTACACTCTACATCTCCAACGCTCAATGTTGGGAATCTCAGAACGCTCAAGAGCCATGTTTCCAACGCTCAGGAACAATAATTTAGCCGCTGAGGAACAATGATTCAATTAGTGTAATTGAATCGTAACTAATCAAGAAATCACGAGATGAAACAACAACCCTTCAATCAGATTCGGTTTGATCAACGTCGTTGGATTATACTTTGAGGTGGAGCCTGGCAATGTTAGCTCCTCCCCCTATCTTCCGTTAATGTGACCATGGGCGATGCTATCATGTGACCATGCGATTGCGGGCGCGGCCACCAAAAAATTAAGACACGAGCATGTTCTGGCCCCACAATGCGACGAGACTGTCAATCTCATGATCTTGATGGTGCTCCTAAACTAACGGTTCAAATCTGTCCACTCAATTCTGCGGATCAGATCTACCCTTCCTAAATCAACTGCTGAGATTTACTTCGTGATTCGGGCTCTGGGAGTTTCAAATCTCAGAACTCGCTTTTTCCATACGCCAAACTTCCGGAGTTGACAATCCATTGATGTGTGTCCCTCTTGGATCAACAGTCCTCGTTCACTTAGGGAATTTGACCTTTCAACAAGATCAATGGTTATGTGGTCCCTTTCTCGATCAACGGTTTATTTCACGGAAACAAATCAATGGTCAGATTTGATCCTTACACTCATCTTTTCATTGTTCAATCCGACGACTAGGACTTAATCAAACATTGAGATGGACGGTTGTTGAAACTTCGCCCTTCAGAACTTCAGAATTTCAACTTTTCAAACTTACACTATCCTTCCACTATACTATGATCAACGGTTGAGAATACACCGGAAGTGATCTTTCAGATAGGACGACTCGTGTCCTTGTTGACGTGGTCTACCACATGTCCTTGATGAGGTGGTCTGCTGACGTGGGTGAGACGTGTAGGCAGAGTAGTGGAGTGTGGAGGTAGAGCGCGGTAGTGGAGTGTGACGTGTAGCGGGTAGTGGAGTGTGACGTCGAAGCGCAAAGGTGGTATGTATGAGTGGTTTGGTGGTTTACTCAGAGGGGGAGTTAGGCAGTAAGTGGTAATGAGCAAGGGGGGTCCGAGTTAACAAAAAGGTGACACGTATGAGGGTCCCACATGAAAAATACCACCAACTTAGACCCCCCCCCTCAGTTAAAGACAAAAAGGTCAGGGGGGGTCTGATATGCCCTCTCAACCGTAGATCTGAGAGCACGATTATCAACCATTGAGATTAGCGTGCCCTTCTTCTAATGTATCATGTCCTTCCACTTTAGAATGATCTGACGACTGAAATTTACTTTGGATGATCCGACGATCGAGGATTTATTTCAGATCTCTGGACTTCGGGGATTTCAAATCTCAAACTGACACTCTGGATCAGACAACCCAGATCCACTTCGGATGATCTGATGCTTGAGATATTCTTCGGACGATCTGACGGCTGCAATCTTCTTTGGATGATCCGACGATCAACAATTTATTTCGGCTCTCCAACTCTCCTGGCTTCGGGTATTTCAAATCTCAAACTGAAACTTCTCGAAGTGATTTATCTGGAGCGTAACCTCCTCACATCTTTAGACCCGAAACGAATGTCGTTCGTTGATCAAGATATTAGATCAACGGCTCGATCTGTCTGCGATGCAGCTTTGCCTTGGATTAAATCCAACAGCTCTCCATCTTTTCTTATCCTATCCTCCCATTTATTTTGATCTGACGGCTGACGGAAATTCAGGTGATCGAGATCTCAGATCTCAGCCCTTGCTTATCTTGTCCTTCCATTAATTCAATCTGACGGTTGTTGGTCCTTTGGATCTGTGATCCAATGACCATTATCGCTCTTCCTCCTGAGTTGTTGATCTCTCCGACTTAGAAGGTTTTCTAAGTGTTCACGAGTCTCGACCTTTGCTCCTCCCGTGAGTCTGTCTCTTGGACCTCGTCTGCACTTCTGGACCGCTATCTCTTCTGAGGTTTCTCGTCTTCTGCGCTCTCGAAGTTTGGTTCGTTGTTGTTCTTGCCATCAATGACAAGCACGTGCTTCCTGTAAAGCATGTCAACAACTACGACCTCAGGAATTATGACCTTAAGAACTATGTTACTTATATTTAGAAAAAAAAATCATTTCAACATAATTATTAATAAAAAAATTAATTAAAGATTAAAATTAAATCTTTTATGAATTAAATTAAGAAATCATTTATTTTTAATGCTTTTGTTTGAAGTTTAATTAATAAAAAAAATTATAACTAAAATTTTTCCAATTTTTAAATTAGGAAATATTTTTTTTTTAATTTTATTTGATGTTTAATTAAAAAAACATTTGACATTTTTTATTATTATCATATTGTGGTCATTTAAAATTGATATCATATGATAATAAACGTATAGATAATTTCTGATGCAACTTCATAAAAGTAATATCGTTTTTTTTATTTCACTAACAAATATACACATAATTTATGTATGATACAATTCGCTAAGAAATTTTTTTTTTTAACTTTTAAAAAACTCAATTTATTTTTTAATTAATTAAACAAACAAGTTATTAAAATTTTATCATATTTTAAAATAATATTTGTTAAAATGATTTTTTAAACATAAAAAACATTGTTTAAATAATTTTAATTAAATTTTAAAAATGATACATTTATTTTTCATTAAAAAAACACAAAATATTCAATTTAAAAATTAAAAATGCAATATACAAGTTTTAT
>ML788231.1:79755-92910 GCA_009831015.1 Picea engelmannii | reverse complement strand
CAATTACCTCATGGAGCAAGAGCCCTCTCTGATGCAAGTCCAGGCCGGTAGTGATGGAAGCTGGTACTGCTGACAGGACAAAGTTGGCTGAGAAGAAGAAAGATGGGCCCTTCAGGGCCATGCTCAAGTCGCTCCTGCTCTCGATACTCCATGTCTAGGACCATGTGGGCCTCGAGACATGATCTCCTAGTTATCCCTAGATATCGGGGATAACAAGGACTGGCCATGAGGATTGTTAGGGAGGGGCAAATTGGTTTTGTGCAACACAGATTAATTCTTGATACTATTATCTCTAATAGGAGACCATGGATTGGGCTAGGGAGATTGTCCAAAATTCCTTACTTCTTGATTTTGAAAAAATTTATGACAAGGTTGATTGTTCCTTCATCACATATATGCTCTTGTGCTTTGGTTTTCGCCACAAGTGTGTTGCAATGGTGCAAACCCTCTTTTCTAATGCTTCAACCTTTGTTTTAATGAATAACACTCCATTTCAATGCATCCCATTGCATCGCTCGATCAGACAAGGTTGTTGTAAGGCCCTTGCCTTAGAGCTAACAATGGGCGCCTCCACTCGTCCACTGAGAGGGTAATTTGCAGGCTTTGGTTGGTTGTGATGGCAAGTTGCAATCTCAGACAAGCATGTCTTCGGAAGTCTTGCATGATGGCAAGGCATGCCTAAGTGTTAGATAGCTTGGCAAGCAATTTGGCTATGGCAACAAGATGAGAGTTGACATTTGGGGTTTCTTATAGAGGCCACACGATGACATGGAAAATGGACATTCATTGGTTCATGGGTGTGTCGAGCAACAATGCCTTGAATTATGAGCACAACACCTTAGTTCGCAAGCAGAAGTGCCCAAATAGTTGGGTGCGCATCACAAGTTGAACGAATGGATGTTGACATGCCATGAAGTACAAGGAAGGGCAAGAAGCGCCTTGGACGTCATTCAAGTGAGACATTTGAACCATCAAACACATGAGACGATTGGGATGCCTTGGGAAATAGCACATGATTGGGTGGACATGGACCCAAGTGCTAAGCATTCCAGAGACTTGGCAGATGATTGGATTTGTACTTGCGCAAAGCCCACCACAAGTAACCCAAAACTTGCGTAACTATGGAAAATACTACCACTGTCAGCTTAGTAAGAAATTCTCTCATTTTAGTGATGGAAGAGGTCCACCACAAGGGAGGCTTCCCTGGCAACCTCATGGGATCAAAGTAGCAAGTAAAGTAGCCAAGCCTACCACCCCCTATCTTGATTACCGAATGAAAGGTCTAGGTCAAGGAAAGATAAGAGGTAGAAGGTTGTTTTAGTACTTGCCCAGAACAAGAACACCGTGTAGCATGTGTATGACTATTTCCAAGTTCAAACAAGCAATAAATACCTCATAAGACACTAGACATCAATGATTGCCAAAGGCTGTTATAAAATTGCGGCAGTGAACAGTATTACAACAGCAGTAAAAGATTTATAACAGCAGCAATAATTAAAGATCAGAAATGCAACAATTGACAAGGAAAAATAGCATATATCTAGTAGATTAATATCCAATTGTTCAATGCAATTTCTGAGTATGTTAAACCACCCTTAGATCAATGTATGCAGCAAATCAAAGTGCTATCAGGTGACTGTAGCAAACTTTTGCAACAACAATAAGTTTACTAGTGAGTTAGCTCAAGTTAGTGTTAGTAAAGTTAGTAGGAAGCTTGAGAGAGTTGAAAGAGAGTGTTTGTTGATCAATTTCACCACCAGAAAGTTGTAAAATCAGTGTCTTTGATGGCTATGGAGTCTTTATAACAACAATGCTTGAAGATTGAATTAGTAGAGACTAAGAGGTAGGGCTTAAATTCTAAGGTGCTAGCACATTAGGGCCTTAGGGTTTAGACCTTAAAGAGAAGGATTGCTAGAGTGCAAGCACTTTTGGGCTCTAGCAATTTTTTCTCCCTTCTTAATACTTCAACTAAGACAAAATCAAATGTCTAGGGATAAAATCCTAAAGTGCTAGCACTTTAGGGATTTAGGAGTCTAACCCTAGCAAGGATTCTTTCACAAATTTGAACAAGAATAACCTTGTGAGAGGAGGAAGCACTTATGCTCCTCTCTTAGGGTTTCACCAAGCAAGACGTCTAGCATGAAAATGTTAAATTACCATGAAACATTAATAGAATGAAAATAAAATTGCAGAAATTTCACTTACTTCATCAAGATAGCATGAGATAAAACCCTAATTGCATAAATTCCATCCAAAAATCAGCAAAAGCATCCACAATTTGACCCTCCAAGTAAGGCGCATAAGGTAGAAGAGCTAGATAGCCCAAAGAGGGCAAAAATTTTAGTCTTATTCTCACATATGGTCAGTGATGATGATGATAAAAATGAAATGAGGTTTGCCTTTTCATGAGTCATCCTCAATATAATTTGTCAACAACAAATTAGAAGAGGGCCTACCCCTTCATTTGCCTCTACAATATGCCAAAATGAAAAAATGCATAAAGTAAAACCCTAAAAAGGCTGACTTCATGCCCTAGAAGGGTGATGTAGGGATGAAAATGTGACATCAAGCCTCAAGGAGTGGAACGTTGGGCCTCTAAAGGCCATGTGTCATGCTCCAATGTGCAAAGGTGCCATGCTATGTGTCTCCTCAAGTCAAACCACCTCTGGAACCAGACCATCCATCAAACCCTAGCCTCGAAGGTGACGTCAAGGGCTAGAGGGTGACGTCATAAGCATCCAAAGGCCACATCCAAGTGCAAGAGGGGTGCAATCTCGTCCTCCAGTGATGTCAAGGTGCCTCCAAAGGAAACATCCTTCATCCTCTGTGCAAAATAGCTACAGGGTGCTCTGCCTAGCCTGTGGGATTTCAGCCCATGTATGTGGCATAATGACCAGCCTGCTCAAAACCAAGCCCATTTGTTCATCGTCCAAGGTTCCAAAGATGTGAGAGCTACTATCTGAGGGTGTTTCTCACTGCTCTCCATCACACATGCCAAAGTCCTGCAATAAGGCACAACATCCCAGGCAAAACCCGAGATGTCCCTCAAAAAACCATGTCAGGGCCATTCAAAACAAGGAAAAATATAAGACAAAGTAAAACAATGTTCATAAGACATGTTAGCCCATAAATCATGCAATGTAAGTCGATGCCTAATGTTATCCCCCATTCCTAGGGATAACTAAGGAGATTATGTCTCGAGGCCCTCAGGTTGTAGACATGGAGTTGCAAGAGATGGATTGACTGGTAGTGTCCACATACACAGATGAAGACCCGCTTCATCACCATACTCCTCCCATTCATCATGATGGCATTCAACACATAAACTTGCTTCCAAAAGACAGTAGGTCTTGCTCCATGAGGTACAAGTCAAGTATTGTGGTAGTGTCACTCTAATACTTGAGGCATTTGAATATGCTGCATCAAAGCTTTTCTCGATTATAGAACGTTTGCTTGGAAGTTATGCTCTTTGCCTTGATTCACCTTGGTGGTTGACATTGTGCCCTACTAAGTGGTCACCCTTGGAGAAAGGTTTTCTACTGGGAGGTCTCCTTGATGAGTCACCATACCATTCCCGATCATAATTATCATTTTCATACTTCATTCTTTTCGTCCCCTTATCTTTTGGGATTTTTCGGGTGTACTGACAGAAGAAGGGATTGTACCTCATTTCATGGGAAGAAGGGGTTGAAGGCCCAGAGGGAAATGTCGTTGGAAAACGATAACAAGATGCTCGCCCAAAGAGATCTTGAAAACAATGAAACGTTTCTCTTAAAAGAATTCGAAGACCTACAAAAGCAAACTCACATTATATAGATGTCTTGCTTGTTGAGGTGTGTACACTTATGCAGTGTCCCTTTCTTTCCATGCATATGGCACTCTGTGTACCTCTAGCTTCAAGTGACGTCGCGATACTCTTTTAATTCCATGTCTTATAGTACCCAATTGTTTTGGACTTTAATTAAATAATGGCAATAAATGGGCTTGCAAAAAGGTTGCATTGAAAACGAAGGTTCAGCACGCCCCCTACAAAGGCACCCATAAATGAGACAATACAGACCCTTGTATGTCATGAACCCCATGACCAGAAGTTTTACCCCCATCCACTTCACACTCTTTACATGGCTTAGAGAGGGTCCACCTGGGAAACACTCCTTAACTTGAGGAATGATTCACCCACTAGGTCACCATGGCTACCCTCACATACTTAAACTTGGCAAGTTGAATAGGGTCTTTGAGCACTTGTTTAATTTGAAAAGGTAGTTTTGGTGCACATGTTTAGGTGGCTCTTGTATTAAATGTGATTTTACTTGGCATAGTACATTTGACTTGAGACCCTTGGAGGGCGAAATCACTTGTCCTTGCAGGACCTTGTTTGATGGATGTAGTGAAGGAACAAGCCTAGCTTCGGCCTTTGTTGGGGCATGATTTAATGTTCCCACTTTGGGACATCATTATATTATAGCTTGTTATGATGACCAGAGTAGCCAGATGGAGGTTATAGCGAGTACATGGGTTATTGAGGGGTTTTTTGGGGTCTGGCTTGCATCGCTCATCTTATTTCATCATCATGATCCATTCCACACAGCTTGGATTTGGTTCCATTGCATTCCGACGATTTCCATAATTTTGAGTTATTTGGGGCTATAAGTTAATTATATTTACTAAGGAGGTCATATTGAGCATAATACCTGGAGGAACCTCTTAGTGTAATAGCTCATTGGAATCGGGAGGAATAGCACTACAGGATAGGATGATGAGAAGTGATTTTCAGTAACCAGAGAAGCCACAAGGAGAGATTTAATTAGGGCATCGACAAGGAGAGATTCCTAGGGATAACTAAGGAGATTATGTCTCCAAGTGACTCTTACTTTATTTAATTAATTAATTAATTAATAATTAAATAAAGTAAGAGTCACTTGGAGAGACAAGGTGAGAAGGGAGGATAAAAGAGAGACAGGGGCCTCTATTCTCTGATTATGTTGATTATCATTTGATATTTGACTTCTTGCTAGTAAGCCCATGCACTTGAGGGTTTTGGAGGTTTTGACTTAACAAACCCCAGAGATCAACTCTGTGTTGAAAGATCCTACCTATATTGATCCAAGCTTGGTCACGGAGGTGAAAGATTCCTCCCTCACCATTCTACATCAGATCTACTCAGTTACAGGAGGTTTCTACATCAGTTACAGGTTCAGAGAGAGCTTTGACATAGCTTCAGAGGATTTCCAGCAGGAGGGCGCACCACCTTGAGGAGATTAGCTTGATCTAGGCAGAGGAGAAGGATTTTGAGGAAAAGGACTTCTCGGTATTCTTTGTAGGGCCTAGGGCACCTTTCCTAGTCCTTCTCGAAGGCGGTTTCTCTGTCAAATTATTTCTTGGAGCTTGCAACAAGTTGAAGAGAAGGAGGGTGCATTGCAGATTGAGGATTCAGTCATTTGGTGGGTGAGATCTTCATCATCCATCCCCAGACTTTACCAGGGAGTTTCTAGTGGCCCAATCTATAGTTTGGCATCTTTCTTAGAGGGTTTGGAGGCCATCTTCATAGAGGCCGAATTCTTGGTCTTCTATAGCCAGGAGGGCGCATTGCAGATAGGGGATTCAGTCATCTGGGGATCAGATCTCCATCATTCAGCCTGAGACTCTACCAGGGGGTTTCCAGTGGCCCGATCTACAGTTTGGCATCTCTCCTACAGGGTTTGGAGGCCATCTTCATAGAGGCCGAATTCTTGGTCTTCTACAGCCAGGAGGGGCACATTATGTAGAGAGATGACATCACATGACAGCTAGGAATTGAGTTGGATCACCTGGGTTTTTGGTCTACAACTTGGAGAGGCTTTTGGAAGCCTGGATCTTCATCTACCTTGTATCTCAGAGGCTTTATCAATCATATACTTTATTCTCATATATCTATTCTAGATATGCACCATTTTGTATGAGGTCAAAGATCTATTATTAACAAATCAGATCTGAGGTATTTATGGTTATTACTTATGTTGTTGATCCTGTATCTTGTTGAGTATACTCCATTGTTGCATCGATATCATTTACTTGTTGCAAACACACAAAGAACAATCTTTATAACCCTTGGCACAACTCATGAGACTTAAGTTTGCAAAGTGTTTGACGAAATGCCACAACCAGAAAACACATAAAAATCACATGAAAAATGCAATGTTCCTGGCATCTTGGCTTGGGAACATTATAGTGGTATCAGAGTGTTGATCCTCCCAGCCAGTGCAGATTAGCACATGCATCCAGAGCTTAGACTCTTGCCAGTTTGAGGGGTCTTCCATAGGGAGAAATGGATAGACAGGAATTGGAGTTAGCCCTACGTGAGTTGATAGGTGACATACAACATACTGGAGCACTATGTAGACAAATGGAAGAGAGAGGATCACTACCAGCTCGCAGATGGAAGGAAGAACAGAGCATTCCTACACCCATTAGGAGCAGGCAACTTTGCTACAACTGAAAGTGCCTTGAGAACCATATCATAGATGTAGGGGTAAAGGTAAGAGACACATTATTGAGGTGCACTATGACAGTGAAGATGAGGAGGTGTATGAGGATGCAGCGATAGATGCTTATTTGGAGCAGTCCGATGAGGCTAGTGACTCTTGCACGCTTGGAGAGGATAGTGACCCTTGCACATTGGAGGATGTTGGTGGTTTAGTAGAGGAGCACCAGTTGATGGAGGAGCATGAGGAGTACCCAGGATCATTGATGAGTATGGAGAGTTATGATCTGGAGGCGCAGTAGCTATCCTCCACGAGGATCTTTGAGATAGTCGAGCACTCACATATGCATGGGGACTCTAGAGACAGGGGCAGTTATGAGGACACTTCCATTTGTGTCCCAGGAGTGGTTGACCTTCTTGTAGAGGTTGACGTAGTAGTACACCTAGGACCCATGATGTTGTTGGAGTATACACGAGATTACATGGGTATGCAGGAGCATACAATGGTAAGTGATAGTACACAAAGACATGCAGAGGTGTACGGTGAGATTCAGAGGGACGTATTAGGTTGCAAGGAGGAGACACACTTAGTGGAGCATGGAGATGCCTCTCCTTTGCAGCAGCACATAGTTCTGAGAGATCACCTTCACAGTATCACAGTTGCTTGAGAGACGAGGGATGGGGAGTGGTTGACCAACAGTTGGAGGAGTTACCCCTGGTTGTACCTGATGATTGGGGTTCAGTGATGACTACGGGCGAGTATTTACCATGGTTATCGGTCGACAAGCTTTTGATTGAATCCTTGGGATTAACCAAAGCATATGATATTTTCGAGTCCTACAGTCATCTACAGATGTTTCTGTTAGCCTTTCCCGACACTTTCATCATTGACAGCAGCATGGGGGTGTTGATTTTTCATAAGAATTAGGTTAAGCATGAAGTTCATTCCATTTTAACAATTAACCATAACCATAAATGTTGCAGCAACCAAGATCACATGAAGAAGCACCATGCACAAGAACACAAAATGTATCCTGGGAAACCCTTCTCAACAAGGGAAGAAAACCCAACCAAATCCTTTGCTATACTTTTCAAGAGAAAGRCCTTTACCACCAAGAATATCCTAGCACACAAGAGGGTGCACAAAAACCCTAGAACTCTAGCGCCCAAGAGAGGTGCGCAACTTTTACCTACAAGTGTACTTGCTGAAATTTCCAAAACTCACAAGTGTGTGTGTCTACAATGAAAGATTTCCCTTTACTTATATTAGACTTGTCCTATCAACTAAAGTGTCTATTGGCACAACAGGGCCAACCTCACTTAGACATATTATTTATTTTTATTATTATTATAATTATTAATATTAATATTAATTATCTTTTACATTTATTGTTAGACACAATAAGGTAGGGCCGACATGTACCCTTTACATAATAACTAGGGTTACAGGTAGGTCTGACTCTTGAACAATATATAGCAAAGGATCTGATACACCCACTAGTGTTCATCCACTAGGGGCACATCCATAGGGATGCCATGGATCCGATTCACTGCATTACACAAATGAACCAGGTCTTCACACGTTCACATGTGCTCGTCCACAGGCTCGTCCACTCTACAGATCTGCTTTCCCACTACCACCAACAAGAGAATCATCTGGAGTCTTCTCGTCAACTCTACTGCTCAGAGGAGGCCATCACATCATCTTCATTTATGTTCACATGATGATGTGCCCAGCACTTTTAGGATTTCCCGTGTTCACCTTGTGCTCAACCACAAGCATGTCTTAACTCAACAGATCGCTTTTCCACCGGATAATCATCTGGAGTTCTTCTCACTCACGTCATGGAGGAGGTCATCTCTACGTTCCTGACTCTGTCCCAGGCAGGAACCACAAACCCTTCATAGGGGCTTTCTCTCAGGTTTGTAAGATGAGAGAAAGACTCACATAGTTGCTATGTTCCACATCTCACAGGTTTGTAAGTTGGGGGATGTCTCCCATAGCTGCATTCATCAACACTCCCTCTCAGCTAGGGAGGCATTCTTCATCAAGCCAAGTCTCATACAGATGTACTCTGAATTTCGTTTCTAGCTAAGGTCATCCATACTCCCTCTTAACTCGGAAGGTGTTCTTCACCAAGTTTATTTGTTGTAAATGTCTGCAGTCTGCTAAGGTGTAGGAAGGTACTACAAGTCTACACTTTTCTTTTGCGTCATATCTCTGATATAAGGATACTTCCTCTCATCGTGTTTTGAACCATCAGGAAACACTGGGATCTTAAGGAGCTTTACACAGGACTCTTGGTTATCATCATAGGATCCATCTCATGGTCAAGTAAATCTGTCAGAAGTTTGTGAAGCCATATTGCTTCACACATTTGCTGCTATATACTATGCTTCTCTGGTGCTCAAGGCCACAGAGTTTTGTTTCCTGCTTTGTGAATTCTTCATGGTAAAACAACAACCAGATGTGTTCTTTCGGTCCACTGTCATACTTCGTGTTCCAAAAAGTGGTGCATCATACTCAGTTTCTTCATCTTGAATTCAGAAGTCAAGGATTACTTGTATTCAACAACAAGGTTTTCTGATTAAGTCATCAAAGTCAAGCTCTCGTCACCAACACTGTAATAATATAGTTTTGTATCAAAAAGGCTTTTGATGAAATCCAAACTCATCAAGAACCTATCTATTTGATATAACTTCCAACTCATGGGTGATAATACGGGAGAAGTGTATCAGGTTCACTTGATCAAGTGTCTTATCATAGACAACTCCTCTGTTTGTGAAAAACCTATGGCTTTGTATTTCTTGACACTTTCATCAGCTACATGCTTGATCATATAGATCTTCTTAGAAGTTATCACTGATTTTCCTTTCTGATCCCTGAATAATATCTTTATGCATCATTCTATATTGGTTCACTTGTTGCTTTTCTATGACAAGGTGTCTTAACATCAATGAAGTGGCTCATGACTAAAGGATAGCTCAAAAAATCTCTTTTGTCGTCTTGGAATGTGCCTTGAGAGGCTTGTATGTTTCTCTGCCTCTTGTAGTGTGGTTCTGGAAGGGCCTTTTAGACCTTATTGCAACATCTCTGAATATGTATCATCTGAAACAACTGGATCAACTTGTGTAAGGTATTGTCTCCCTCTGAACTGTTGAAGGGGGAGAAGATGTATGTTTCTTGTCAATCTTTATTTTGAGATTCTTTGAATCTTGAAGACGTATCTCTCTTTCAAGAACAATATTTCTGCTTTGTTCTTGTACAAAGAACAATTTGAATATGTTTTGGACTCCCGTACCAAGGATAGTGGTCCAAGTTTTGAGAGCTCTTTTAGTATGAGTGATATCCTTCTTTTATTTGAAATATGCAATCATCTATAAAAAATTTAGAACAGAAAGATTTTACCTATTTTGTAGCAATGTTCTTCTAGAGAAAGTACTTCTCGTTTCTCCTCTCTTCACTTTCTTGAGGTGGATCTGGATCAATGTTAGCAGTGGTGGCATATTGTTTTACCTTCTTTATGGTTGGACAATTTTTAGCAATGTGTCCATACTTGTCACATCTGTAACACTGAACTTTTGAAGCATCTCTTCTTTGATATCCTGAATTGGATGAAGACTTTCCTTCTTTAAATGTTTGCCTGAAGTTTCTTTTGAATTTTCCTCCCTTCCTGGTATGAAGTGCAAGAGCATGATTTTCTTCTAGGGAATATTCCACTCCTCTATTTCTGAGTCTAAGTTCTTCTTGAGTACAATTTGTCCATAGTCGCTCAAAGGTTGGTAAGGTTTCTCTTCCACTGATACTCTAAAGGAAGGGCTCCCATGATTTTGGAAGATTCTGGGGAGTGGTTAAGACAAGTTCTCTATCAGACATAATTTCTCCAATTGTCTCTAGATGTTCTTTAATCTCTGATAACTTCATGAAGAAGAGTGCAACTATGTCATCTTTTGATATCTTAGTACTTTGGAGTTTACTTCTCAAGGTAAGAGCTCTGTGTTGTTGTCACTTTCAAACATTTCTTGCAATGTTTTATACATATCATAGGCAGTCTTCAGATTGGAAATCTGGGGCAAGAGGTGGTCTCTTACTGAGTAGATGATTATTTTCCTTGCTCTGACATCATCTTCTTTTCTTACTTTCTTCTCTAAATCAGTCGTTGTTTCTGGTAGAGTTTTAGTGGTTGCATCCAAGAGATCTTCTTCTTCAAAAGTGACTAGAAGCTTTGATTTCCAGGGGTTGAAGTTGCTTGCTCCATCAAGCCTATCTTCCAGTGGAGTTTTGTTCTTCATTTTTTCTTGAATCCTTGTAGACTGGATTATGTTGGACTTATGACTGCCAACAATCAATTTGATAGTATCACAAAGATGCTTGTTGATTCAGAACAATTTTTCTTCAGAAAAAACATAAATATTCTGCAGGAAATTTCGGCACCGTAGAAACCCTAGGGCCAAAAAGCAACATTTCTCGGAATTTAGTTTTGAGAGCTTCTGGAGATGCGGTAGAAGAGGTTGTACTCTTCTATGTTGAAAGTAGCCTCATCGTCCAAGTTTTCAGGGACTGAAAAACTCAAAAGAGAGGGTCGTACGAATTTTCTAGAAACCCTAGGAGGGTCGTACGGTTCTGCAAAAGTGGAGGGATTGTTGGTAAAGGATGAGACTTGGTAGATGCTTGTGCAATGGGTTCTTTCAAGACCTATGCTCTGATACCATGTTGATTTTTCATAAGCATTAGGTTAAGCATGAAGTTCATTCCATTTTAACAATTAACCATAACCATAAATGTTGCAGCAACCAAGATCACATGAAGAAGCACCATGCACAAGAACACAAAATGTATCCTGGGAAACCCTTCTCAACAAGGGAAGAAAACCCAGCCAAATCCTTTGCTATACTTTTCAAGAGAAAGACCTTTACCACCAAGAATATCCTAGCACACAAGAGGGTGCACAAAAACCCTAGAACTCTAGCACCCAAGAGAGCTGCGCAACTTTTACCTACAAGTGTACTTGCTGAAATTTCCAAAACTCACAAGTGTGTGTGTCTACAATGAAAGATTTCCCTCTACTTATATTAGACTTGTCCTATCAACTGAAGTGTCTATTGGCACAACAGGGCCGACCTCACTTAGATATATTATTTATTGTTATTATTATTATTATAATAATTAGTATTAATATTAATATTAATTATCTTTTACATTTATTGTTAGACACAATAAGGTAGGGCCGACCTGCACCCTTTACATAATAACTAGGGTTACAAGTAGGTCTGACTCTTGAACAATATATAGCAAAGGATCTGATACACCCACTAGTGCTCATCCACTAAGGGCACATCCATAGGGATATCATGGATCTGATTCACTGCATTACACAGATGAACCAGGCCTTCACACATTCACCTGTGCTCGTCCACAGGCACGTCCATTCTACAGATCTGCTTTCCCACTGCCACAGACAGGAGAATCATCTGGAGTCTTCCCGTCAACTCTGTTGCTCAAAGGAGGCCATCACATCATCTTCATTTCTGGTCACATGATGATGTGCCCAACACTTTTGGGATTTCCCACGTTCTCCTTGTGCTCAGCCGCAGTCACGTCCTAACTCAATAGATCGCTTTTCCACTAGATAACCATCTGGAGTTCTTTTCACTCACGTCGTGGAGGAGGTCATCTCTACGTTCCTGACTCTGTCCCAGGCAGGAACCACGAACACTTCATAGGGGCTTTCTTTCAGATTTGTAGGTTGAGAGAAAGACTCACATAGTTGTTAATGTTTATGCCATTATTATAGTTCTTTGCATTTCAACAGATAAGAACATCATAAGAACAAGATCACTAAGAAATACACATTCACAAGAGACACAGCATTTATCCTGGGAAACCCTCTAGGGGAAGAAAACCCAGCAAAAACTTCCTTATCATAAATTGTCAATACAATGTTCAAGAGAAAACTCAAACAAATACAGATAGTCCTCTCCAAAAGATGCGCCACTCTTCTTCTCCTCTCTCCAACTGGTAATTGCAGCTTGCCTCATAAGAAAATGAGCAAGTGAGTTGTGTTCAAATGAGGCGCTAGCCTCCTGTATTTATACAAGTTCTGGCACATGTGAAGTGTCTCTTCACTGGCAGGGCCGACTTCTCAATCTGGGTGGGTAAACCCACCTTTATTATATTTCTGGGTCTCTTAAGTAACTGTTGGGGCCGACTTCTTATTCTGCCTATTATAATTGTCTGTTGACCAATCCGCAAAAGGGGATTTGGTCCTAATACAATTACCAACATGATTAATCCACAATGGGGATTAATCCTATGAATAAAATAACAATAATAACAAGAATACTCTTCGTAGTTACACTATTTCAACACTCCCCCTTAACAAGAAGGGTCTTCTTCAACAGCATCAGGCGAGAGAGGTTTGCATCATCAGTGGGATCAAGAGGACAGTATCGTCAATATCATCTTGAAACATTGGCTAGCATATTTACGAGTCATCCGAAGTTTTCTTCATCGACAGCATCATCATTCTCGAAAGAATGCCATCATCATTTGCATCAAAATGTATCAGTAAAAATGATACCTCATCACAGCACTAGGCTGGCACATCACAGTACTACACTGGCTCAATGTCACAGCGATTAAGCTAGTAGCTCAGTGTCAGTCACATCTTGCTTTACCTCTAACAACGAGGTCA
>ML788231.1:58817-76007 GCA_009831015.1 Picea engelmannii | reverse complement strand
AGTGACGTTTTTCCTCTTGCGAAATATGCTTCCTTCAGGTTGGCTCTGATACCATGTTAATGTTTATGCCATTATTATAGTTCTTTGCATTTCAATAGATAAGAGCATCATAAGAACAAGATCACTGAGAAATACACATTCACGAGAGACACAGCATTTATCCTGGGAAACCCTCTAGGGGACGAAAACCCAGCAAAAACTTCCTTATCATAAATTGCCAATACAATGTTCAAGAGATAACTCAAACCAATACAGATAGTCCTCTCCAAAAGATGTGCCACTCTTCTTCTCCTCTCTCCAACTGGTAATTGCAACTTGCCTCATAAGAAAATGAGCAAGCGAGTTGTGTTCAAATGAGGCGCTAGCCTCCTGTATTTATACAATTTCTGGCATGTGTGAAGTGTCTCTTCACTGGCAGGGCCGACTTCTCAATCTGGGTGGGTAAACCCACCTTTATTATATTTCTGGGTATCTTAATTAACTGTTGGGGCCAACTTCTTATTCTGCCTATTATAATTGTCTGTTGACCAATCCGCAAAAGGGGATTTGGTCCTAATACAATTACCGACATGATTAATCCACAATGGGGATTAATCCTATGAATAAAATAACAATAATAATAAGAATACTCTTCGCAGTTACATTATTTCAACAATAGCTACTATGTTCCACATCTCGCAGGTTTGTAAGCTGGAGGATGTCTCCCATAGCTGCATTCATCAACAAGGGGAAGATAGACAGTGGCAGAGGGCATGGAGAGTTGTTAGGCCGAGACCACCCGACAGGAGTGCTTTTACAACATACAGCATGATAGGGGTGGATCATCATAGGCAGATAGTTGAGACTTTCTGTGTGATGGTGAGCATCTTAGGCCATGGGATAGCAGACATCTCAGAGGGCAACACAGATACAGATTCTCATGGGGATGAGCATGGAGGGCTTCCGACAGTGATCAGTATGACACAGGAGCAGTTAATGGGGATTGGAAGTGATAAACTTCCAAGTTTGCCATGGGATCCAGGACTCCATTTTGTTAGTAGGTTGTTTCACCTTATGATGACCCAAGTTGCACCAAAGAGCCACATACTTCACTTTGGGTTGGTTTTGAGTGGGCTTGTAGGAGCTTGTCCTATGGAGCGAGACAATTTCTCCCTTTTGATCCTCATGATCGAGTATGGAGAGGGTTGGGCAGATACTACTTCCACAGAGGTACTTTTACCGATGCAACTTCTAGATAGCAGGTCCAATTTCCACAGGTACTCCAGCATGAGGATCCAAGAGTGGGTGATCCAATATGTACACAGTGAGAGGAAAGTCATGATCATAGTAGTGCAGCACCAGTGTGGTGATCTTTGGTAGAGATAAACATGGGACCCGAGAATTGCAGGACTGAGCATTTCATTGATTGATGGAGGCAAGTGGACCCTTGCAAGGGAAAGTTATTTTGCCTTTCCATGGAGCTTCAATATTGAGGAGAGCATGTCACTTGAAGGTGATTCATTGAGGTCTTGCAGTACCTCATTAGGGCAGCAGCATGTGCAGTTGATGGAGACCGTGTTGGTCTTGATTGTGGCCATGTGTCATTTGCAGGAGACTCATGGTGTTGATATGTTTCAGCATTATGTTTCACATGGTATTGCAGTTCACGTCCTGATATGGGACCCAGGGGATGGAGTGCGTGATAGTTCATCTTTGAATGGAGCCTACTATGTCTCACAGGTGGACATGAGACCCCGATATTATATATGGATTGATTTAGTTATTGATTGAGGACAAGCAATATGCTAGCAGGGAGGACTGTAATGTCCCCACTTTGGGACATCATTATATTATAGAGTGTTATGATGACCAGAGTAGTCGGATGGAGGTTATAGCGAGTACAAGGGCTATTGAGGGGTTTTTTGGGGTCCGACTTGCATCGCTCATCTTATTTCATCATCATGATCCATTCTGCACAGCTTGGCTTTGGTTCCGTTGCATTCCGACAATTTCCGTAACTGAGTTATTTGGGGCTATAAGTTAATTATATTTACTAAGGAGGTCATATTGGGCATAATACTTGGAGGAACCTCTTAGTGTAATAGCTCATTGGAATCGGGAGGAATAGCACTACAGGATAGGATGATGAGAAGTGACTTTCAGTGGCCAAGGAAGCCACAAGGAGAGATAAACTACTTTTTAAAGGTAAAATGGCTAATTAATTAATTAAAGTGATTTAATTAATTAATTAATACTTAAATAAAGTAAGAGTCACTTGGAGAGACAAGGTAAGCAGGGAGGATAAAAGAGAGAGAGGGGCCTCTATTCTCTGATTATGTTGATTATCATTTGATATCTGGCTTCTTGCTAGTGAGCCCATGCACTTGGGAGTCTTGGGGGTTTTGACTTAACAAACCCTAGAGATCAACTCGGTGGTGAAAGATCTCACCTATCTTGATCCAAGCTTGGTCATGGAGGTGAAAGATTCCTCCCTCGCAATTCTACATCAGATCTACTCAGTTACAGGAGGTTTCTACATCAGTTACAGGTTCAGAGAGAGCTTGGGTGCAGCTTCATGGGATTTCCAGCAGGAGGGCGCACCACCTTGAGGAGATTAGCTTGATCTAGGCAAAGGAGAAGGATTCTAAGGAAAAGGACTTCTGGGTATTCTTTGTAGGGCCTAGGGCACCTTTCCTAGCCCTTTCTGAAGTAGGTTTCTCTGTCAGATTATTTCTTGGAGCTTGGCACACGTTGGAGAGAAGGAGGGCGCACTACAGATTGAGGATTCAGTCATTTGGTGGGTCAGATCTTCATCATTCAACCTGAGACTTTACCAAGGGGTTTCTAGTGGCCCGATCTATAGCTTGGGATCTTTCTTAGAGGGTTTGGAGGCCATCATCATAGAGGCCGAATTCTTGGTCTTCTACAACTAGGAGGGCGCATTGCAGATAGGAGATTCAGTGATTTTGGGGGTCAGATCTCCATCATTCAGCCTGAGACTCTACCAAGGGGTTTCCATTGTCCCGATCTACAGTTTGGCATCTCTCCTAGAGGGTTTGGAGGTCATCTTCATAGAGGCTGAATTCTTGGTCTTCTACAACCAGGAGGGGCACATTATGTAGAGAGATGACATCACATGACAGCTAGGAATTGAGTTGGATCACCTGGGTTTTTGGTCTACAGCTTGGAGAAGCTTTTGGAAGCCTAAATCTTCATCTACCTTGTATCTCAGAGGCTTTATCAGTCATATACTTTATTCTCATATATGTATTCCAGATCTGCACCATTTTGTATGAGGTCAAAGATCTATTATTAATAAATCAGATTTGATATATTTATGGTTATTACTTATGTTGTTGATCTTGTATCTTGTTGAGTATACTCCATTATTACATTGCTATCATTTACTTGCTGCAAACACACAAAGAACAATCTCTATAACCCTTAGCGCAACTCATGAGACTTAAGTTTGCATAGTGTTTGACAAAATGCCAGAACCAGAAAACACATAAAAATCACATGAAAAACGCAGTGTTCCTAGCATCTTTGCTTGGGAACATTACAATGAAGCCCATAGATGGATGCCATTACCCACACCTTTGGGCAAGACAGATGATAAACAATGTCTTTGGAGGCATGAGAGGACACCTTGGAGGATGACACCTAGCCCTCTTTTGCCCAACGATTTTCCTTTGGAGGCTATGCGATACACTTTTTGGGCTTGACGTCTCACTTAGGGCTAGGGTTTGATGATGGCGGTGATATTATATGATGGCTTGGAATGATTGATGGAGAAGAGGAAACTTGGCACAATGACACATGGCCTTTGGAGGCCCAACATCTTCTTCAACAACTCAACAACTTGCTCAAAATGCCAAAACGTCACCCTTTAGGGGCATGACGCCATCTTTTTAGGGTTTCCTTTTGTGTAAAATCAATTTTTGAATTGTAAAGGGGCAATTAGAAGAGGTCAGCCTCCCTAATTGTGTTTTACCCTAAAGTTATGTGGACAAATTTTATTTTGAGGTCTTGTATAAATAGAAAACCTAGATCATTTCATTATCACAAGATTCTCACTTGAAAACACGACATTCTTGGCTGAAATTTTCACCCTCTTTGGGCATTTGGTCTATATCTCTCTCTTGTGCAACATTGTGGATGCTTATCTTGTCTATTGTGGAGCTAAGTGGTGTGTGATTGGAAAGTGTGATTTGTTGATATTTTGCATTTGTCTAAATTGGAATCAATTCTATATGCTATTAGCTTGCTTCAGCCACTACTGTATCTTGCTTAGCCAAGGATTTCTTTCTGCTGTTATAAACTTATGCTACAGCCACTAGGGCTACTGCAAAATCACTTATTAATCTCTTATCTCTCACCCTTCTACCATTGAAAATAGTTGGCAAGTTGCTATTGTTAATCTACTTGGTATTGGTTATCTTTTGGGCAAGTTGTTTACTGATTTCTTTGAGTAGAAGTTGTTGTTGTAGCAACCTTTTTCTACAGCCAATTGGCTGCCCTAATATACTTTTGATAACATCATTTTGCAGCCTTATCTTACCATCAAAATTTGTGCTTAAGCATTGGAATGTTATCTACTTGTTTAGTGATTCATTGTCCAATAAATATTTGACTCTTTTAATGGTTAATTCTATAGTTAACAACTCTTATCATTGTTGATATATATATATATATATATATATATATATATATATATTTGTTTACTGCTGTAATTTAGGACAGCAAGCTTCACTTGCTTTTACCCTAGATTATCTGGCTTCTATTTCGATAAATTGTCTTGTCTCGGGCAAATACAACACTCTCTTGTAGGTACATTACACTTTGGCAACCATTTTCCCTCAATCAAGACCCTTTTACAAGCCATCATTTCACTTCAAACTTGACCTATAGGGATTTCACTTTCCATTACTCCACTTTTCATCTCAATCCCCCTAGGGTCACCGGGATTCTCCTCTTGTGGCGACTAATCATCACTAAAGTGAGGGGAGTATCTATCTAAGGTGACAGTGGATAGTTACTCCCGTAGTTGTCACACTATTGTGGATTGGGTCGGGCTTTTCCCAACCTAAAATCTGTGCAATAACATTTTGGCGTCGCTTTCGGAAAGGATTTTGAATCCTCTTTCGTACCCTAACGACACTTTGGCAAGCTTTGATCCCAAAGCCTTTTACCCCTAGCTTGCCTGGTGACTCCACTTGAGGGAAGTTTTGTTTCCCTTTTCCTCCTTTGATGAGCTATAGCTCATCTAGCGATTCCACCACCCCAGAATTTGTCTTCCCAAAAGACCCTTCCCCCTAGAAGTGTTGAATTTTCACTATGCTTGGCTCCAGCATGAGGTTTATTTCATTTTAGCATTTACTTGAACCATAAACAAATGCAGCTACACCATTCACAATTGTTGCAATAACCAAGATCACAAGAAGAAATAGCATGCACAAGAACACAAGAAATATCCTAGGAAAACCCTTCTCAACAAGGGAGAAAAACCCAGCAATCCTTTGTTATATTCTCAAGAGAAGATCCTCCAACCATGAAACCCTAATGCACACGAGAGGGTGCTCTAGTACCTTGAAACTTGCACCCAAGAGAGGTGCACACTTCAGCCCTTAAAGTGTACATGCTGAAATTCCAAAATGTCAAGTTACTTGTGTGTTTCCTCAATGGGGAAATCACCTTTATTTATACTAGACTGGACAGACCAAAAATGGTGTCTATTGGCACAATAGGGTTGACCTCAATAACTCAGAAAATAATTAATTATTACAATAACCATTAATTATCTTTCACATATGGTGGAACCGACCTATACCCTTTACATCACAATTAGGATTATAGGTAAATCTTACTCTCAGACAATATAGCAAGGGATTTCACACATCCACTAGTGCTCGGCCACTAGGGGTACGTCCACCTGTGCTCAGCCACAGGGACGTCAAACTCAACAGATCTTTATCTCACTGAATCCACAAGAGAATCATTTGGAGTACCATCTCAAGCCTAACTCAACTGAGTCCACAAGGCAGGAGACCACACGTCATAACAACTCAGTCCAGAGTCTGACGCACACCCATAACATGGGCACCTTCACCCAACACAGGGGTACACATCGTTTTATCTCAATCCAGAGAGGAACGACACACCCATCTCATGGGCATCCTCACCCCACACAAGGGCACACATCGTCTCATCTCAGTCCAAAGAGGAACGACACACCCATCTCATGGGCTCTCTCACGGGTCGACTCACTCAGTCTGTGTCCTGGAGGATGTCTCACGAAGCTGTAATCATCAGCAAGAAGATTCAAGCCTTCCATACCTCCATTTAACTCCCCCATTGTGAAAACCCTATTCCACGATAATCTCCCCTTTGCACCAATGGCTCGTCCTTGGGCAAAAGACCTCTATAAGCCCTTGAACATGGTTGCCATCGCTAGATAACCCAATACTATGCCTAAAGAAACTAACAAATTGTTGCCAAAGTTTTCGGGAAACAATGTGGTCACACGTGAAGAACACCTTTATGCAATTGGTCAAGACATGGAAAAAGAAGGAGTGGAACATGAAGATGTGGCAAAGAAGTTACTAGCCACATCTCTTATTGAAGATGCCCAAAGGTGGTTCAAAGGCTTGCCTGACAATCACCTAGCATCATATGAAGACTTCGCTATGTTGTTCAAAGGCAGATGGGAAACAAAGAAGGATAGTGGAATGTCGATGACTCAATTCAATCAACTTAAGGAGAACCAGACAATGAATGAATTTGGCACCAGATTTGATAAATTGTATAGCCAAATCCCGAAGGATTTGTGCCCATCTGAAGCAGTTGTCCGTCTCCTCTACGTGAATGCCTTTGAAGGGCAATTTGGTTTCATCCTAAGGGATAAGAAACCCACCACTTTGGCACAAGCCAAAGAGTATAGTGCAGAGATCAAAGAGAATCTTCTTTACTCCAAGATTGATCCTTTTCAATATCCTTGTGCCAAGGCAGAAGCAAAAACGAAGATATCAAGCAACAGTGCACTAGATCCAATAGCTCCATAGCTCAGAAGCTTGATCAGATGAATACTTAGTTTGTCCAAACTGAGAATCAAGTTGTGACCCGAATGACGATTTTGGAAAGAAATCAATCTTCTCCAAGGCCTCCATTCGTCAAACAATAGAAGGATACTACAGGGTGGAAGACAAGGCCTCAAACAGAGGCAAAAGCTCCTGATACTTTGAAACCTATTGGGATGGTCAACATTGAAGAAACACAGTTGTGCTCTCCTTGTCAAGAACCTCATCCGGAGTAGGAATGTCCCAGGAGAGAAGAGGACTCCCCTAACAACATGAACTTCATAGATACAATTTGCACCTTTCAGGATGATGATGACGAGTATGTGGACATTACGCAGGAACAACTTGATGAAGTCCGCAAAAGGGGAGCCAGAGAAGGTCGACTCAGAGTGCTTAACCAATTGACTGAGGATTAGAGAAAAGAATCGAAGAAGAGGGAAATCTTGAGTTATGCTAGAAGGAATAAGATTCATGTCCCTCCTCCACAGACTTTAGTTCATCTACTTCCAGAGAAGCAGGCTTCATCTCAGCCGAGACAAGAAGCTTCATCTCAAAAAACAAGGTCGTCCCACCTCCTCCATCTCCAGTTCATGATTTGCTTCCAAAACCAACACAGGTAGATGAGAAGATCTAATTGAACATAGACATCCCAGCCATGATTGGAAAGATGAGCATGTCAGTTCTTGTGGTGGAAATGTGCAAGATTCCTTCTATCAGAAGAGAAGTCTTGAAAGTACTGAAGGTGCCAACCGAAGCAGAAGATCCTCCTGTAATCTTAAATACTATGTATGATGGATGACGAGAGGATGATAACCATCCTTTCTATCTTTCTCTAACTACAAATGGTCTCCATCTGAACAATTGCATGCTAGATCTAGGAGCCTCGACAAATGTGATGTCCCTGAAGGTCATGAACCAACTTGGCTTGAAGACAACACACCCATATGGAAATGTTTGTGGAATTGATTCGAAAAAGGTGAAGGTGTACGGTCTCATAGAAGACGTCAAAGTGTATTTGTTGGATTTCCCTCATATCAGCCTCATCATGAACATAGTGGTCATTGATGTCTCGGATGCCTAGGGCATGCTTTTGTCGAGAAGTTGGGCTGCCACCCTCGGTGGTTTTCTCAGCATGGATCTCACTCATGCACACATTCCCATGGGGAATGGCACCTTTGAGATCCTATATAGTAAGCAGGTGGTCAAGAAGCACATGATGGATATTTTCAACCCTGATTATCAAAGTGCAAATTTGATGTGCCTCGCCATATCATTGAGTATGATCCTCGAGATTTTCCTTTTCTACAGGAAGATTGTATAAACACCTTGCTTCCCAGGATAGACAAATACAAAGAAAAGCTTGTAGAATTCCAAGGAAAAAAGACAGGGTCCATCAAGATACTAAAGAAAGAAGAAGATAAGAGAGATAAGGAACGTGAAAAGGTCATTAAAGATACGGTTAATGCAAAACCACCTTCATACCCTTACATTGAGAACATACCTTACATTAACTTTAGTGAAGGAAGTTTGGCGCTCATGTAGGATAAGAAGAGGGGCGAGCCTAAGTATGATCAGAGGAATGATGTTTTATGGCTTGGTCCTTACATCGTCGAGAAGAATTTTGAGAAGGGAAAATATTACTTTTCAGCCATGGATGGGAGGAAGATGCCATTAGCAATTGATGGGTCTCTTCTCCGACCCTACATCAAAGGAACCTGACTTCTTTAGGGCCCAGGTAAGTAGGTAGGTCATCTTGCTTTCTTGCATTTGCATCTTGATTTTCCCATGATAGTTTAGTTGCATTTCATTTCTGATTTTCATTTTTCTCTACTTTCATTATTGATTTACATCTTTTGTTTTCCATATTATATGAAAAAAGTGCAAAATTTTCTTTTCTAGAAATAGTTGTCAATTTTGAAGTTTCGGATTTTGATTATATGAGCAAAGGGTGAGTAAGCCACCCTAGATTTTACAAGTTTGTTGTTTCAGTGTGTATAGGCACAGGTCTAACCAGGAGATGTTGAGGTTCTCATGCACTTTACGGCGAGTAGATGTCCCCAAGTAGGAGCCAATTGTTATCCCCCATTCCTAGGGATAACTAAGGAGATAATGTCTCGAGGCCCTCAGGTTGCAGACATGGAGTGTCGAGATATGGATAGACTGGTAGTGTCCACATACACAGATCAAGACCCGCTTCACCACCATACTCCTTTGATTCATCATGATGGCATTCACCACATCAACTTGCTTCTAGAAGACAGTGGGTCTTGCTCCATGAGGTACAAGTCAGGTATTATGGTGTCACTTTGATACTTGAGGCATTTTAATATGTTGCATTAAAGCTTCTCTTGATTATAGAACGTTTGCTTAAAAATTATGCTCTTTGCCTTGTTTCACCTTGGTGGTTGACATTGTTCCCTAGTAAGTGGTCACCCTTGGGGAAAGGTTTGCTACTAGGAGGTCTCCTTGATGAGTCATCGTACCATTCTCGATCATATTTATCACTTTCCATACTTCATCCTTTTCGTCCCCTCATCTTTTGGGACTTTTCGGGTGTACTGGCCCAAGAAGGGATTGTACCTCATTTCATGGGAAGAAGGGGCTGAAGGCCCAGAGGGAAATGTAGCTAGCAAAAGATAAAAGCCAAATCATAACCTTCTAGATGCTCATCCAAAGAGTTCTTGAGAACAATGAAATGTTTCTCTTAAAAGAATTTGAAGACCTGCAAAAGCAAACTCACATTATATAGATGTCTCGCTTGTTGAGATCTGTACACTTATGTGGTGTCCCTTTCTTTCCATGCATATGGCACTCTGTGTACCTCTAGCTTCAAGTGACGTTGCAGTACTCTTTTCTTTCCATGTCTTATAGTACCCAATTGTTTTGGAATTTAATTAATTAATGGCAATAAATGGTCTTGGAAAAAGGTTACATTGAAAACGAAGGTGCGACATGCCTTCTACAAAGGCACCCATAAATGAGACAATATGAACCCTTCTATGTCATGAACCCCGTGTCCAAAAGTTTTACCCCCATCCACTTCACACTCTTTACATGGCTTAGAGAGGATCCACCTGGGAAACACTCCCTAACTTGAGGAATGATTCACCCAATAGGCCACCATGGCAACCCTCCCATACTTAAACGTGGCAAGTTGCATAGGGTCTTTGGGCAGTTGTTTAATTTGAAAAGGTAGTTTTGATGCACATGTTTAGGTGGCTCTTGTATTAAATGTGATTTTACTTGGCATGGTACATTTGACTTGAGACCCTTGGGGGGCGAGTTCACTTATCCTTGCAGGACCTTGTTTGATGGACGTGGTGAAGGAACAAGTCTAGCTTGGATCTTTGTTGGGGCATGAAGCCCATAGATGGATGCCATGACCCACACCTTTGGGCAAGACAGATGATAACCGATGTCTTTGGAGACATGAGAGGACACCTTGGAGGATGACACGTAGCCCTCTTTTTCCCAACAATTTGCCTTTGGAGGCAATGCGCTACACTTTTTGGGCTTGACGTCTCACTTAGGGATAGGGTTTGATGATGGTGGCAATATTATATGATGGCTTGGCATGATTGATGGAGAAGAGGACACTTGGAACAGTGACACATGGCCTTTGGAGGCCCAACATTTTCTTCAACAACTCAATGACTTGCTCAAAATGCCAAAATGTCACCCTTTAGCGGCATGACGTCATCTTTTTCGGGTTTCTTTTTGTGTAAAATCATTTTTTGAATTGTAAAGGGGCAATTAGAGGAGGTCGGCCTCCCTAATTGTGTTTTACCCTAAAGTTATGTGGGCAAACTTTATTTTGAGGCCTTGTATAAATGAAAAACCTAGATCATTTCATTATCGCAAGATTCTCACTTGAGAACAAGACATTCTTGGCTGAAATTTTCGCCCTCTTTGGGAATCTGGTCTATATCTCTCTCTTGTGCAACATTGTGGATGCTTATCTTGTCTATTGTGGAGCTAAGTGGTGCACTACCCTCTTGGAGGCTTGGCTTTTGCATGTTGATGAAATTTACTTGGTAGATGAGGGTTTTATCTTGCTATCTTGTGGAATTGGTAAGGAATTTTCTACATTTGTTGGTAAATTCTTCTTGTTTCATGTTATTCTTGTCTAAAATCCGTGGAGGAGTATAAGGGCATACACCCTCCACCAAGTTCATCTTAATTGTTATTGGATAAGTCATTTTTTCAAGGTTTCTAGGAGTAAAAGGGCTTACACCCTCCTAGATTTACCTTGTTGGATTTACTTGCTCTAGGGAGTAAAAGGGCTTACACCCCTAGAGAAGTAGTGGATCCAACTCTTACAACCAAGAATCCATAACCCAATAGACTAGACACTAATCTGAAATTGAATTGGAGAAACAAAATCGTTGCATTGGAAAGCGTGATTTGTTGAGATATTGCATTTGTTTAAATTGGAATCAATTCTATATGCTATTAGCTTGCTTGAGCCACTGGGGAATCTTGCTTAGCCAAGGATTTATTTCTGTTGTTATAAACTTATGCTACAGCCACTAGGGCTGCTGCAAAATCACTTATTAATCTCTTATCTCTCACACTTCTACCATTGAAAATAGTTGGCAAGTTGTTATTGTTAATCTACTTGGTATTGGCTATCTTTTGGGCAACTTGTTTGCTGATTTCTTTGAGTAGAAGTTGTTGCTGTACCAACCTTTTGTTACAGCCAATTGGCTGCCCTAATATACTTCTGATAACATCATTTTGCAGCCTTATCTTACTATCAAAGTTTGTGCTTAAGCATTGGAATGTTATCTACTTGTTTAGTGCTTCATTGTCCAATAAATATTTGATGCTTTTGATGGTTAATTCTGCAGTTAACAACTCTTATCATTGTTGATATATATATATATATATATATTGTTTACTGTTGTAATTTAGGACAGAGAGCTTCACTTGGTTGTCCCCTTGATTATCTGATTGTATTTCGATAAATTGTCTTCTCTCGGGCAGATACAACACTCTCTTGTAGGTACATTACACTTTGGCAACCATTTTCCCTCATTCAAGACCCTTTTCCAAGCCATCATTTCACTTCAAACTAGACCTATAGGAATTTCACTTACCATCACTCCACTTTTCATCTCAATACCCCTAGGGTCACCGGGATTCCCCATTTTTGGTGACTTATCATGACTATAGCGAGGGGAGTATCGATCTAAGGTGATAGTGTGTAATGTCCGTTTCCAAATAGGAGCTCCAGAGAGGAGGCTTAATGGTCTAAACCGCCCCGCTAGACTATAGCCAGGGCCAAAGAGGGGTAAACAGGGTTACTCGAGCTCACTCCAGTCACAGGTGTTATATTCGGAAAGTGACATTGAGCTAAAAAGGGTTAAATGCGCTTTTAAGTCATTATGAGATAAAAAATAGAAGTCAACAGTGAATTAGAGTTTCAACAATGATTTAGGGTTTTGGAAGTCAACCGTGAACTAGGGTTTCAGCATGATTTAGGGTTTTGGAAAGCTATAAAGGAAGGGTCAACGACCTAATTCATCATCATGCAGATTATGACTTGTCATTGAGGAGAAGAGGCGCATCTCAGGAGAGATAGTTCAGTGGATTCCAAGAGGAAGACACAAGATGGCTCATTTCGGTGTTGAGAGACACCCTAGTCACCGAGAAGATCATTCAGGTCTTCCATAATTCTTCAGCAGCAGTTACACAGTGTTCAGCAGCAAGGGCACAGCTTCTGAGAGGGTTTTTAGTCGACTTATCCCATCTAGGGAAAATTTCGAGATTTCCCTCCAACCCATTTGAGAGGAGGGCAAGGCGCATCTTTTGCCTGGTTCCTCATCAGATTCCGACGGAGAAATCAACTGGGACGCATTTTCTAGACTTGGGCGTGCGACACTTTTGGCGAGCACATTTGGGGTTCCAGAGCGAGCATCAGACCAGATTCAGGAAAGCCCTTCCGACCCATTTCCCAGTAGACCAAGGTGGTCATTTTGAGACATATCTCATCTAATTCCAACGGTGGAATCACTAGGACGCATTTTTCCAGAAGAAGAGGGGTGCATTCCCCCAGGGGTATCTATCTGGGGTCCATATTCATCAACAGAGGATTCCAACAGATACCAGTACTAAGGACTAGAGCAGGGCGCATCATTTGGGATAGTTTCCAAGCCATTCCGATAAGTATAGCTTTCAGGGCAAACTTTCCAGACTTCCAGCAGTTACCGTCAGAGTTGCCATAGTCCCAGCACATCCATTGATTCCGCAGTGCTCCCATATTCCGGGTATTATCTTTTAGTTGCTTATTTGTATTCCAACTAAGATCCTTTGTCTGTTGATCTAGTCGAGTATTGTCAGTTTTTTCAGCCACATTCGACCATTTTGTAATCCACAAATATATCATAATACAAACTTTGTAGTCCTTTCTCGCGTTTATTATTTGTATGATCATTTATATGCCGTAAAACTTTGATCATACACACACATTAGCAACGTTTCCTAGACTAGCCAAGTCAGGAACATTACACAGTGGATAGTTACTCCCGTAGTTGTCACACTATTGTGGATTGGGTCGGGATTTTTCCAACCTACAATCTGTACGATAACACCTAAGATGCAAGCCATGCAAACAATTCACCCCAGTATCCCCTTCAAATATCACCCAAGCCCAAGACCTTGTGAGGGTTATCAAGTTTGAGTATGGGAGGGCCTTCATCTAACCCTATTAGGTGTTCCACCTAGACAGGAAATAAATAACCCAAGTAGAGGGATAGGTCTTGAGAGTCACAAGGGAAAGTAAAAACCCATCAAGCGTAAGTGTGAAAATGTTATGGTTTAGTCTTCATCGCTTATGGTATCCATTTCTATGAGCGTGTAATATCCCTAATTCTACAAATCGGAATAGGTGACTCAACTGTCTAGAATCGGCTACTAAAACTAATACACTTTGGGTTTTTGGATGCGTTTAGTAACTTGGGTTTAACATGCGTGGTGATTTTACATGCAATTACAGTTGTTTAACGGTTTATAAGCAAGTACGCAAAAGATAAAGACGTAGAACAACTGCAACAATGTATTATGAAAAGGACGAGGTCCAATGTCGCATCAGACTAAGAAAAATAAATCTCTAGGCTAGATCAGAGACAAAAGGATCTTAGTCAGAATACAATAAGAAAACTAAAACAATGATACCCGATGATAGAAGAACGTTGTTGGATCAATGGATGAGTTGTAGGATTTGTTGCATAATACGACAACTCATATGACAACTGCTGCAGGACTAGAAAGTTCTCCCTAGCGGCTAAACTCCTTGGATCTGCCTGGAAATTGTCTCCAACAGTGTGCCCTGACCTCATGCACACTCTCGATGGCTGACCAACTAAAGATCGACCCTCTAACGATCTGTACGGACCCCGAATGGATCCCCCAAGGGGAATACGCCCCAACTGTTGTCGGCAACTGCGCCCTAGAGATTCCACCGACAGAATCTCACTGTAAGGGTCTCAAACTGAGCGTCCTAGGCTCCTCTGAAATGGGTCAAAAGGATTTCCCTGGATCTGATCTAATGATCTCTCAGGAACCCCAAATGTATCCTCCCCAACTGTTGCACCCTCACTGGCCGAATGATGCGCCCAAGATGATTTCTCCGTCGGAATCTAACGAGAAACCAGGCAATAGATGCTCCCTACCCTCCTCTCAACGGGTCGGGAGGGAATCACTGGATCCTCCTTGGCTGGGACAAGTTGAATCACTAAGTCTCCTAAGAAGCTGCGCCCTCACCCTGAATAAGTGTGCCCTTGTTGTTGCAACCTGTGTAACTATTGCTAAAGATCGATGGAAGATTTGTGTGATCTCCTCGACGACTAGGGTGTGTCTCTCAACACTGAAATCAGCCACTGGGTGTATTCCTCCTGGAATCCACAAAGTCAGTGATTCTCCTGAACCTGTGAAGTCACCTCAGAGCTCACTCTCAAATCATAAACTGTGCACGATGAGGAATTAGGTCATTTCTCCTCCACATATACTCCTCCAAAACCCTAATTCGTTGTTGACCTTTATTCTTAGCTTTCTCACTCATGTGCTCCTCTATTTTTAGCTCAAATCACTTAAAAGTTAAAGGGCGCTTTTACCCACTTTTCACTTAATGTCACTTTCAAATTATAAAGTTCTCTAGTGAAATGACATTAAATGACCTCGTTTCCCCTGTTTATCCCTAGCTATAGTCTAACGGGGATGTTTAGACTACTAAGCCCTCCTCTCTTGAGCTCCTACTCGAAAAGGGACATTATAGTCCTCCCTTCCCAGGATTGCTTGTCCTCAAACAATACCAATCCAGGGTGCTGCAAAATCTGCTCACTCTCCCAAGTAGCATCCTCTACTGGAAGACCGCTCCCTTCGTCCAAACACTCCCCGATGTCCCTGCTCCTCAACCTCCTCTCTCAAAACTCTAGTACCTCCTCAAGAACCAACTCCCACTGCCCCTCCTCATCCAAGGGTGGAAGCTCCTCTTAAGTGTTGATGAATCGGCTGCCCTTGTCGTTGAGTCTACTCTGTGGCAACCCGTGAAGTCTGAAGGTCTCTCTGAAGAAAAACTCTGCCCTCTTCACTGGATTGTAGTATGTAGGAATCGCAAGAAAACGCACAAATTTGTTCAACCTATCGACCCCTACAAATATGTCATCCTTACCATGAGCCTTCAGAATGCCTGTAATGAAGTCCCCGGATGAGCTTTCCCATTTCTACTCTGGAATGGGAAGTGGTTGAAGTAACCCTACTGGAAGAGTCTGCTCTGACTTGTTCTGTTGACAAGTCACACACTCACTGATATGTCTCATCACATCCTGTTTGAGACCCTTCCAAGAGAATCTCTCTCTGACCTGCCTCTAGGCTTTGAAAAACCCCTGATGACTTGCTAGTGGGGAGTCATGCACTGCAACCAAAATCTTCTTCTTGAGACCCAATCCTGGCACTAGGTAGACTTGGTCTTTGTAGAAGATGACGTCATTCGTGACTCTGTACCTGTCGCCCTGTACCTTCCCATCCAATATCCCACAAGTGAACTTGTTCTTGGAATATTCCACTAACAAGGGGGATTTCCAATTTGTTGCAATCTCCATCAAGGAACAAGTTGTTGGTCTCCTGGATAATGCATCTGTTTCTTCCCCATGCTTGAAGAGCCTCTCCATCCTCTTCGTCGACACTGTCCCAGGTGCCCCTGTCAACATACCTCTCAGTGCAATCTTCTTCCCCTCACTGTCTCTGAATCCCATCTAGGGGTTTGGTAGTTAGTAGAAATCTTGCCCAAGGTGATCAACCATTAGACGCCCAACACCACATCTGTGTCAGCTAGGTCAACTACATAGAATGTATCTCTCATGGTGTAGTTACCTAACTTCACCTCCAAGTCTGGAACTCTGTCCAAACACCCCACTGTGTGGCTATCTTCTACTGCAACCTCAAACTCCTCAAACTCCTTTGTCTGTAGTGATCGCCTAGCTACCCACAGAGCATCAATGAAGTTGTGGGTTTCCCCACCATCTACCAAGGCAATGGCCCATTGTCCCTGAATAAACCCTCTGATCCTGAGGGTGTCATACCTAGGGAGTCCATAAAGGGTCACTAGGACTCCCTTGTTGGTGCTCATCTATTAACCTCTTTGCGAGGTTGTGGCTTTACCGGTGGTTCTGCCCCTCCCGGTGTCGGTGGTCTCCTTGGAGGTTGCTCCTCATGCAATGGCTCCTCCTCTGAGCTAGTGGACTCACTGTCCTATTCCTGACTGCCCTGTTCCTCCTCATCACTATCTGCGGCAACCTCAATGTAATGGATTTGTCCCTTGCCCATGCACTTATGGTAGGGGACCCATGGATCTTTGCAGGTGAAGCATAGCTTCCTCCTCATAAAATCATGCCTCGTATCCTTATCCAACTTCTCCTTACCCTTCCACTCTCTCTGGATTGGTTTCCTATCCTGGTCCTCCTATGGCACAACGGGTTTGGCAAAAGTTTTAGTCTTCGACACTGAGTCTACTAGATCTCGAGTGCGTAAGATGGCATCCTGCAAGGTGTGAGGCATGTCTGCCTTCACCCATCCTCTCAAGGGTTTTGTGAGCCCCTCTATGAACAACATAACCAACCTGGGCTCCGAGATATCT
>ML788231.1:34065-56122 GCA_009831015.1 Picea engelmannii | reverse complement strand
CCTCATGCTTTGCCCTTCTCTCTCCTTCCATGTGTGCCTCTTCCTCTTTCTCTTGCTCTGCCCTTCTCCCTGCGTCTATTGTAAGTGACGTACTCATCACCCACATGCTCACGGCCCTCTGGTTCACCTGATGAACTTATCGTCTTTAGTCACAAGATGGAAGGACTAAAGCTCTGATACCACAGTAATATCCCTAATTCTCCAGATTAGAATAGGTGACTCAACTGTCTAGAATCGACTATCGAAACCGATACACTTTGGGTTTTTGGATGCATTTAGTAACTTGGGTTTAACATGCGTGGTGAATTTTGCATGCAATTACAATTGTTTAACAGTATATAAGCAAGTATGCAAAAGATAAAGACACAGAACAACTGCAACAATGTATTATGAAAAGGACGGGGTACAATGTTGCATGCGTCTAAGAAAAATAAATCTTTCGGTTAGATCAGGGACAAAAGGATCTTAGCCGAAATACAATAAGAAAACTAAAACAATGATACCCAATCATAGAAGAATGTTGTTGGATCAATGGATGAGTTGTAGGATTTGTTGCATGCTACAACAACTCATGCGACAATTGCTGGAAGACTGGAAAGTTCGCCCTAGTTGCTAAACTCCTCGGATCTGCCTGGAAATTGTCTCAAACAGTGCGCCTTGACCTCATGCACACTCTTGGTGGCTGACCAACTGAAGATCGGCCCTCTGATGATCTATACGGGCCCCGGATGGATCCCCCTAGGGGAATGCGTCCCAATTGCTACCGGCAACTGCCCCCTAGAGATTCCACTGGCAGAATCTCACTGCAAGGGTCTCAAACTGAGCGCCCTAGGCTCCTCTGAAATGGGTCGGAAGGATTTCCTTAGATCTGATCTGATGATCTCTCGGGAACCCCAAATGTATCCTCCCTAACTGTCGCACCCTCACTGGTTGAATGATGTGCACAAGACGATTTCTCCATTGGAATCTGATGAGAAACCAGGCAATAGATGCGCCCTACCCTCCTCTCAACTGGGTCGGGAGGGAGTGGATTCTCCTTGGTTGGGACAAGTCGAATCACTAAATCTCTTCAGAAGTTGCGCCCTCACCCTGAATAAGTGCGGCCTTGTTGCTGCAACCTGTGTAACTGCTGCTAAAGATCAATGGAAGATCTGTGTGATTTCCCCGGTGACTAGGGTGCGTCTCTCAACACCGAAATCAACCATTGGGTGTATTCCTCCTGGAATCCACAAATTCATTGATTCTCCTGAACATGTGAAGTCGCCCCAAAGCTCACTCTCAAATCATAAACTGTGCATGAGGAATTAAATCGCTTTTCCTCCTCATATACTCCTCCAAAACCCTAATTCGATGTTGACCTTTATTCTTAGCTTTCTCACTTATGCGCCCCTTTATTTTTAGCTCAAATCACTTAAAGGGCGCTTTTAGCCACTTTACACTTAATGTCACTTTCAAATTATAAAGTTCTCTAGTGAAATGACATTAAATGGCCATGTTTCCCTTGTTTCTCCCTGGCTTTATTCTAACGGGGATGTTTAGACTACTAAGCCCTCCTCTCTGGAGCTCTTACTCGAAAAGGGACATTACAGAGTGCCTTTGTAGAGGTGGTGCTTGCTCGCTTGAGATACCCTTTCCTCGGTACATTTTACATTCCAAACCCCTTATTTTTCCTTTTGATACCTAGTTATCATTTCCAGGTCCCCTTTATAAGGTTTCAAGCTTCATTCCTTTACTTTTCACTAGGTAGTAGTCCTTTATAATTGTTGCATTCATTCGCATCCAAACATGGGCGATTACCATTCGAGAGGGTAGAGCTCAAGCTGGCCTGAGGCTTTTATGGTGGCCTTTATAATTTATCAATAGCATATTCATAGAGCAACTGCATCAACCTCTAGGCCTTAAGCGCTTTCTTCTCATGAGAGAATGGACCATAGTTGAAGTTTAGGATGTGCCAAAGGCTTTAAGATGGAAGGTGTTCAGATGACCAGGAACGGAATGTTACCCTTGGGAGGGCCCCCTTGTATCAAACCATCGGTGAACTCCAAATAAGATGTGATGTGGCTGTGACCCAAGGTCACTAGCCCATGGTACCACCACTCGTGTGCTTCCCCCTCCAAATGCAATGTAATGAAACTGATCGCCTCTGACTCTGACATCTGATTGAGCTTGAAATATGTTTCAAGCTTCGACACCCATGCTTGAGTTGAACATTGAGCCGAACCATTGAAAGAGGGGATTGTCAATTTCCCAACTTTCCCGATAAAATCTATGTTTTGTGGCTACATGTTGCCCCTCTGCACCTCCCTAAGCCTGTTTTGATACCGGATCAAACAGTAGTCCATCAGACTCATTTCTATGTGAAACTATGGACCTAGTGCCAGGTAGTCTTGTCTGTACTCTGCAAAGGGATCTACTTGCCCTATCTGCCCCTGTCATGGCTGCCCCTTTCCTGGCTGCCCTTGTCTTGGTTGTCCCTGTCCTGCATGTCCCTGTTCTCGCTGTCACACTAGTTGTCCTGTCTGAAACTGTGGGAATAGAGGTCTGGATATCCTCCCTGGTGAAGTGTAGGAATGAGTGGGTGTCATCTGTCCACTTGTACCTGTCACATTACCACTGGAGGCACTTGCTCCACCTCCCTGGTGTCCTGTATGAACAAATGCGCCCCCTGCTATGCTACCACCAATCGTGCTCAAGTTGTTCTGGATAATCTGGGAGTTAAGTACCATCTCTGCTATGGAATTCCCCATCTCTTGTTGTCCTCTGGCTAGGTCATTCAATATGGCCCTAGTATTGTCAGAAGGTGGCTCTAAGTCACCCCCACTGCCCTCTGGGTAGTCCTCTCCTAGACCCATCTCTCCCTCATCCTCTACCTCTGCGCTGATGTGGTCTTTGTACTCTGTTTTAGCCTATGAACCTGAACTGATGTGGAAGGGGTTGTAATCCCTTTTGTTCCAATCCCTTTTGTCCCTGCTATGGCCCCTGTTGTACTATATGTACTCGTCTCCAAGGCGGCCCCTACCTAATGAATGAATTTCCCCTGTTCACGGAATCATGGGGTCATGAGTTAAGCTTCTTCACAGGTTGGCAGGAAGAAAGCTCTGATACCACTGAAATATTCCAAATCCCTTCGATCTGGATATTTACTACTACGTTGTTGATCTGGTTGCAAATCTGATACTCTAGGGGTTTTTGGATGCATTTTAAATGTTTCTAATTGCGGTTTTGTAGTGTTTATATGTTTATAACATTCATGCAATGGGTTTGCAGCAAAGAACTCAACAACTTCTATTAAGCATAATAATTGGAATTACAATATTGCATGCGGGAAATTAAATGAAATAAACTCAGCTAGATCATGAAAAGAGGGATCTTAGCTAGAATACAAAGAAAAATGCTAAACAAAATACCCGGAAAGATGGAGGTAGGTAGATCTGCGGATTATACTGAAGATCTACTGCATCCAAACCCCGATTTGTTGCATGCACCTTGAAACACCCATGGCAACTGTTGTTGGAGACTAGAATATTCTCCCTGGTGGCTAAACTCCTCGGATATGCTTGGAAATTGTCTCAACTGGGTCGCCCTGGCCCCAAGCAACCTCTCACTGACAGTCGGCATGAAGATCTGCCCTCTGTTGATCTGTATGCAACAGGACTCCCCTGGGAGTCGCACACCTCCTAAACCCAACTAGTTCGCCCTAGTTGATCCAACCGTCGGAATCTGGATCTGACTGGCTCAACGTGTGCGGCTTGGTCTCCTTTGTATTGGGTCGAAAGGGATTTCTTTGATCTGGTCTGGTGATCCCTATGGAACCCCAACTGTATTTCCTCAAGTGTTGCGCACTTTTTGGTTGGGAAATGCGTCCTGGACTATTCCCCATCGAAATGGCTCAATAATTGTCTCAAAAGGAGCGCCTTGGTTCCTCCTCTAATGGGTCAGAAGGAATTTTTTGAATGTACCTTGGTCAGGCCTGCCTAACTCCCAATGCCTCTAAAACCCTCACGCCCTCACCCTGTTGATGTGCACCCTGATTGCTCTGGATCTGTATATTGTTGTTGAATACTGATGAAGAACCTGTGTGGTCCTCTCGATGGCCAGGGTGTGTCTCTCAACACCGAAACCAATCGGTGGTGGTGGTTTCCTCCAGAAACCCACAAAACAATGGAGGTAGACTTCTCTCCTCTAGAACCTGTTTCTCAACTTAATAATCATCAATAATGAGGAATTAGGTCAAACTCATCCCTTTTATCCCTCCGTCTAATTCTCCGTTGGCATGCATAGCTTAAGTGACTTTTCCTTAAGTTATGATTAATTATTCACATTACCTTAGTCGCTTTTCCCCTTTCAATGTCACTTTTGGTTAGACTTTGATGAAATCACATTAATTAGAGAAATTGTTCCCCTCTATGCTTGACTATAGTCTACGGGAACTGGTAGACTACTTAGTCACTTCATTTTGGGTCATCATTGGGAAAGGGACATCACAGGGAGAAGAGGGGCATCCCACCCCGAAACTCATGTCAGGGACAGCCATCTATGCTGTCGAGTTGAACTGGTCGAGCTAGGCGTAGAGAGAGATTGGTCGCAGCCCACGTTTGTAGATGGTCGCAGATGTCGTAGAGAGCTAACCCCAAGACTTTGCAAAACCCTAGGAAAAAGGCTCGAAATGTTGTTGGACTGTAGGGCTGACCAGAAATCAGCTAGAGCCGAGAGAGGTCCTAGACTGGATGTTGTGGACGGGAGAGAGCAGGGGTCGATATAGACTTAGGTCGCAGACATCCAATGAGGTCAAGGTCTCCTAGATATGATGATCGATAACAAGGGGGACGACAAGGGTCGCATTGGCCCATTGTCGAAGTCCTCTGGTGCCATAGGGGGATCCCACTGTATGACCCTGGGGGGATGTAGGAGCGAAGAAGCTCAGTTCTCCTGATAGAGTATAAAACAACAGTGAAAAGGGTACAATATTTCACTTTCTAACAACCCAATCTTCTAGGAAATCCAAGGAGAAAAGATACCAAACCTAGATAAGTTTCATCCCTCTAGAGCAACTTATCCCAAATAAACCAAATCTAAAAATTCACTTTTACCAAAGTTATACTAGTAGTACAATAGCAGGTATAGCCACAGCAAAGCAACCCTTAGATTCTTCAATGATGATCTCAAATCACTCAACAAATTGTCCTTTTACTTATGTCACGACAAGACATATATGCTTGTAAATAACAACACGTGATGAACATTTATGGCTGAAACTCAAATCTGGAAATTGCACAAGTTTTGGACAACTGAAAACTTCATTAATATGCTCAAGATGAAGTACAGGTACATACCATAACCTTCTCTCAAAGCTAGTACAAGTCCACTAGCTCTCCAAATCCCTAGCTAGGGAAAACAAGAAAACCCTAGATCAACCAAAGAGATACAACATGAAAGAATCACTCCAACAAGTCCTCCAAGGCAAGATGTCCTCTGCTAGTCTTCTCCCCCAAAGGTACCCGAGGGTTTTACACAAAACCCTAATCTCAAACCTCCATGGGATAAACGCTAACCCTAGACCTACAAGATGCTCCAAGATACTCCAAAAAGACCAAGAAACCCTGGTCACTCCAAGAGAGACATAGATCAACTACAAGTGAAGTCCAAGAGAGAGAGAAGACTAGCGGACACTCCTCTCTAAGGTCACATCTCAACACGAGTGAATATGAATATGAGTACAAAGATATGAATGAGGACTCTCTCCTTCCTCTATTTATATGAGATAAAGGAGGCCAACAATATAATGTGGGCCCACTCCCTTACAAACAACCTGCAATGAGCAATTGTAGACCAACACAAGTGAAGCGCTCTAGTCCAAACTACACATGTCATTCTCCAAGATGATGTCTTACATTACAGGAGCTCCAAGATGATGTAGCTAAACAAGGCATATCCACATCTCTCCATCACAAGCCTCGACGGACTCCATCAATCCTCCTAATCAATGTACTCCACTGGATCAGTTGCCCATTGTAAGAACATTGTCGCAGCCCAACCATCCTTGAGCCAACTCCAAGCCTCCAAACAGGAATCCAAGCTATCCCATGCTATCTAGGGCTTGATTCCCTCCTCCAAGATGCATTAAGCTCCTCGCAAGTAGGGCATTCTCCAAGCAAGTGAACTACAAAACCTTCGCTTTCCCTTCTTCTTTCTCTTCTAGTTCATCTACTTCGCTCACACATGCTCGATGGGGGCCTGCCTCACAATTCTTTCCCTTGGCTCTATAGGCTTCGTCATGTTTTCTTTACCCCTAACTTTCTTTTGGTTGGTCGATTGGGGGGCTTGTTAAGCTTAGTTTTGGAACCTTCCAACCCCAAGCAACTCCCATTTGATAAGTTTGTTGTATGCACGTCAAGTGCTAAGAAACCATCGTATTTGATTGGTCCCAAGCTTTCCCAATTAACTAAGGTAGATACACCTCCCTCTTCATGTGGCCATCATGAAGAGTGTCCTCCAAACTATCAAGAGAATACCAACACCTGAGGGAAGAATACCAACCAACACCCAACTTAAGTCAAGAAATCTATCTCCACCATGCAAATACATCACTAACCATCTCCCATGCGCCAATCCATCTTAGACCATCCAGGGGCTAAACATACACCATGTACCCCAAAGCTCATGAAGCACCCCAAACATGGTGTAAACATTTTCTGAGTAACTAGAAAAACTAACAAACACATGCATTTATGGGAGATAAGTGATTCTAGATGAAATAGACAACCGCATTTCCCTTTACATGTTGGGTACTTTTTATAACCCAACTTATTTTTATGATTGGAATTTCCACAAGGATAGGAAGGTAACAAGAGGCTTATTGACGTTCATTGAGAGGTGTTACAATGTCTCCCAAATGAAGAAATTCAAAGACACATCATCCAACTTCTTCAATATTACGGGGCCCAACAAAATGTTTCCCTTTTCTAGTGCAATCAAAAAAAGGAAGATGATTTGCCAAGTGCAATTTCTAATTTCTTAAAATTTTATTTATTTTTTCTTCTTTGATTTATTTAGTGTTATCATTAATAAAATATGGTTTTTGTCAATGCAATATCTGTGGTATAAAAATCTTGGCTCTAATACTTGTTATTGCACAGATTGTAGGTTGGGCAAAGCCCGACCCAATCCACAAAAGTGAGACAACTATGGGACTAACTACCCACTGTCACCTTAGATAGATACTCCCCTCGCTTTAGTGATGATAAGTCGCCATAAGGGAGGAATCCCGGTGACCCTAGGGGGATTGTGATGGAAAGTGGTAGAATGACCAACAAAACCCCTATAGGTCAAGTTTTGAAGTGGAAGGAGGCTTGGAAACAATTCTTGTTGATGAGGGGAGGTTGTGAAATTGTTGTGTACCTGCAAGTTGCAAGACAATGTCAAACCTGCCCAAGACAAGACAAATGATCGAAATACAAGCCAAATAATTAAGGGGACACGCAAGTGAAGCTTGTCCTAAATTGCAACAGTAAACAAATATATATATATATATATATATATATATATATATATAACTTGCACGAAACGGGGAAACGTCTGGAAGTTTCTGAAATGGGTACAGTAGGAAACACGACCCTCCGAAAATGGAAATGTCGCATATATATATATATATATATATATATATATATATTTAAAAAAACACATTATCTTGCAAGAAAAACATAATGACAAACATAAATGATATAAAAAATCCTAAACCCTAAACGAATAAAAAAACATCTATAAATGGTTTATCCTTCTTAAAAATGGAAAAAACAGGAAATTTGGTGAGTTTTAGGGGGGTCGTGACCTGCTTAGACACCTGTACGGGCCAACAAACAACCAAAACAACGTTGAAACGTCGTCCATACAGGCCGAAACTCGACCAAAATGTTCGTCGTTCGTACCATACAACGTTTTGTACTTGTGAAACATTGTAAGGTACGGTCGACAGGGTTTCGGTCAAGTTTCGTACCCGTTTCGTTGTTTCGTCGAGTTTCTGGTACCGAGACGACACCTACATGGAAGTTTCCTATAACTTATATATATATCAGCAATGAAAGGAGTTGTTAACTACAGAAATAATCATCCAAAGCATTAAACATTTATTGGATTATCAAGTACTAAACATGTAGATAATTGTCCAATACATAGACACAAGCTTTGATGGTAAAATAAGGCTGCCAAATGCAATTATCAGCAAAGTCTTATGGCAGTTTTATGGCTGTAGCAAACAATTTCTACCACAAAAAAATCTAACCACTAAAAATAACAAGTAAACTGTCAAAATGATAGTTATTGATCAGTAGAACAGTAATCTAGGTTCACAAACAATTTTTAGCGGCAGGTTAGATGGCATTGTTTTAAAACGAGAGTTTTTTGCAGCCCTAATGGTTGTAGCATTAAAGTTATTACAGCAATGAATTCCTTGGCTAAAAGAGGATGCCCTTAGGGCATAAGCAACATTACAACACTAAGAAAATATTCCAATTTGAACAAATACAAAATCTCTCAATTTCACGTATACCAATGCAATGATTTTATTTCTCCAATGCAAATTAAGATTAGTGCCTTGTCAATGGATTATGGAGTTTTCTTGTGTAAAGTTAGGTCTACTACTTCTCTAGGGGTGTAAGCCCTTTTACTCCCTAGAGCAAGTAAACCTAACAAGGTAAATCTAGGAGGGTGTAAGCCATGTTGACCGCCTATTCAACTAGGGAGTCAATTCCATGTACCATGAACATATGCATCATCAGATGCAAACATCTCGAAGACTTTTTGGTTCTACAAGGCATTTTTTGCTCCAACACACAGTTTTGTAAGCGGGATTACCGCACCCCTGCATGGGTTAATATTGTAATAGGTCTGCATGGGTCATAGTTAGGTCAGGTGCCTTAGGATTTCTTCATTTGAAGGGTTCCTTTCACTGAGTGTTTTTATCCTCGGGAGGTTAATGTGGCCTAACCAGCCAGGTTAATCTCCCTTGAGTTTTTCACTCCCACTAGCAATAAATCCTCCAAAGTGGTGAAAGGCGTCTAATGAAATCATTCTTAGGTAGCTAGTGTTTAGGAATGTTGTAAATGACCATGTAAGACGGCACGCAAAATTTTGCGGAATTCGATCGAGTTAGCTAGGGTTTTTTTAAAGGTTGGGAATTAATTAATTAATTCTGGATAATTAATGTAAAACTTAGGTCCCGGGATTTTTGATAGGATCATTTGTACTCAAAAAAAAGATAAAGAGACCCCCTACACCCGTGGACCAAGTTTCAGCTCAGTTGAACAAGTTTTGATAGGGTTTTTGTCCACTTAGGAGTTTTTTTAGAAAAACAGCGATTTTAATTGCTAAACCCAGGACATGGAAAATGTCAATTTTGTAATAGTTAGTCAAAAACAGTGAAGTAAGTGTGATTTTAATGAAGAAAGAACCGACCTAACCTACCCACACCCTTCCTAACCATTACCTACCCTTTACCCACTCATTTAATTATTACTTACCTTTTAATTAAAACCCCATATGAGGAGTACGTCCCCCCATCTCCCACGTAAACTTAGTAACTCACCTCTTAATTGAATCGTGGGTCCCCTCTTCAACTCATACACCTCTCCTATCCATCCACATCACTATAATTTTCTGGTTTATATATGTACGAAATTTTTGTTGAAAGACAGAGATTTCATAACGTTTCATTGAGTGTGTCTCAAATCAGCAAGCAATAGCTTGCTGATTTTTGCAGATTCTCGCCAAGACAAGAGGGCATGCTGCCCAATTTCATGCACAACACACCCTCAAACAACTACTCTCATTGTGGTAAAAGTTTCTCTTCTTCTTCTCTATTCTAAATCGTTGTAAAGCAAGCCCAAAGGAGTTGTACCCAAGTGGCTTGCATTCCTTTATTTTTAGTCTTTACTTTGCATGCTCTAGATTAGTTTCATTTATGCCTTTACTTCTTAGTTAGCTAGTTACTTGTGATATCTACATGCATGATTAAATCTTAAATTATCTAGAGTAGATCATACACACAAAACTAATTAGTTTAGAGCCCATGGAGGCATTGTGAATCTTTGCTTTCATTTTAGTTTACCTTGCATGAAATTTTTTATTTCTTAAGTCTTCACCCAACACACATGCATGCGCTAATTGGTTAATTAATCTTTTCGATTCTGTCTTCTACTTTACATGCAAGCAATTGTTTCTTAAGTCTTCTATCTCATGTACATGCATGCAAGTATCAATATCTTAGAGGCTCAATTAATCATTTTACTTTCCGCAAGTCATTTATATTGCTTTATGTTTCACATGTAATAATCTCTTTAAAGCATTTAACTTGCAATCTGTTGTTCAAAGGCCTCAACCTTCACATTTTCAGTTTTCAGTCACAATCCTCTTTCAGCTCTTAAAATTCACATGCAGTAAATCAACCATTTAAGAACTTGCAATTTCATGGTTTAAGAGTTCATACTTATTTTTAGTACTTTCGCAACTTTATTTGAGCAAGCTACAAGCACTCAAACACACATTGCAATACTTAGCTCATAAGTCTAATTAATTAATTAGACTTAATAGGACACCATAATTCACCATATTCGTTATTTAAAACGAGGTCGAAGGAAGGCAACGGAAGGTGCTAGGCCGGGGATGGTCTCACAACGCGCAGCGTCCTTTCCGGGAGTAATCTGATCTTAGGGCTGACCTGTGAAGCTAGGGTAGGCCTCGTTGCCTCAATTCTTGAGCATCCAACAGTCACTTGGTAACTGGGGGGGGAGAGTTTTGGGTTGACACCTAGCTAGGATTAAAATAAATCACACTTAACCACATAGTTTAATCTTTGATCTACAACATCAACACTTTAATTTTACACTTGCTAGCACACTGATCTCATTATCTTTTTATATCATGCAAGTTATCTTTTATATGTTGTAGAATAATCGCTTAAGTGGTTATATCTCTTATCTAGAATACTTCATTTTTCGAGCATTTCATCTATCTTGTATCCCTGTATCTGTGGTGTGATCCTTCAAGAAGTGCGCATCCACCTGGAGGCATTCTCTTGACTGGGTCTTGAGTGCTTTGCATCTTTTGGCCATTGAAAAGCAGTCCAACAGAATTCTATCTGTTGTGAGCATGCTTGGCTTGATGTGTTGATCATCTTTTCATCTTTGAATATCTTCTTTTCCTGCACATTTCAAGCAATTGTTAATATCTTGTATCTATTGTATCTAGCTTAGTCTTAATCTGTATATCTTAGGCTTTCTTTCTGTATCTTGTATCTAATCTAGTTTAGCTTGTATATCTCATAGGTTCTTTTGTATCTAGTTGTATCTATCTTGTTGTAATACTTTGTAACTTGTAATTATCTTGTAACGAACATCCCCTTAACTTAGTTGACCCCTTGCCCAATCTTAAGCACTAGTCTTAGTTGCCCTAGGAAAAGGTCTGACTCTCATACTTAGATAATTGCATCTTGCACTTGTTGTTTAACATCATAGGCTAGATTCCCCATGACCTTTTAACTTATTAAAACCAACTCATAGAACATAAACGTTAATCTCATCTAGTAACTAGGGTCTACCCCCCTTGGCTTCCCTAGGTGTTAGCCTAAACGGAAGAGGTTCAAGTCAAAGTGACAACATGGACTTTGAACCTAGGCATTGTGCCTCCGAGGACACACTAAGTGAGCAGGACTTAGCTCACGTTTGCAAGTGTGTATAAGGACAACAACAAGCCCTTTTACTCCTCCTAACAACCTTTTGCAATAGATTACCAAATCAACAATAATGATAGACTTGGTAGAGGGTGTATGCCCTTATACTCCTCCAAGGGTCTAGACAAGAATAATCATGAAACAAGAAAGAAACACCAACAATATGCAGAAATTCCTTACCAATTTCAAGAGATATGCAAGATAAACCCTTATCTACCAAGTATATTCCATCACCATAGCAAGAGACAAGCATCCAAGAGATAGAGCACCACTTTAGCTCCAAAGACAAGTGTCAAGCATCCAAAATTTGCACAAGAGAGAGAGAGAGATGTAATTTACCCAAGAGGGGCGAAAATTTCAACCAAGTCTCTCACTCAAGAGAGAGTGAGTTATGTTTGAAAATGAAATGTCTTAGGTCTCTTTTTATAGGACGCCTTCAAAAATAATTTGTCCACATATCATTAGTGTAAAAAACAATTAGGGACGCCAACCTCCTCTAATTGCCCCTTTACAATTTAATTTTGATTTTACATAATAAAGAAAACCCTAGAAGTGATGTCATACCCCCTACGGGTGACGTTTTGGCACATAGAGAAAATCATTGGGTTGGATGGAGAAGTCGTTGGGCCTCCAAAGGCCTAATCTCCATGGTGCAAGGGCTTTTCTCCAACAAAGTGTGCCAATCCTCCATCAAGTCATCACAACCATCATCAAACCCTATCCCCCAATGTTTGGCATGTTTAATTCGTTATTTATTTTAATGTTTGGCATGAAAAACATTGCCCACACATGCTCTACCTTGGTTGCCATATTCAATTAGTTATTTATTTTACAGGTCCCATTAGTTTTTTATGGAGACATTTCATTGTCCTCGGGATCCCTGGGTGAGCATCTAGAAGGTTTATGATTGGCTTTTATCTCTTGCCAACTACAAGCTTTTGGGCCTTCAACCCCTTCTTCCCGTGAAATGAGGTACAATCCCTTTTTGGGTCAGTATACCCGAAAATCCCAAAAGATGAGTGGACAAAAAGGATGAAGTGTGGAAAATGATAAGTATAATCGAGAATGGTATGATGACTCAACAAGGAGACCTCCTAGTAGCAAACCTTTCCCCAAGGGTGACCACTTACTAGGACATAATGTGAACCACCAAAGTGAAACAAGGCAAAGAGCATAATTTCCAAGCAAACGTTCTATAATCAAGAGAAGCTTTAATGCAACATATTCAAATGCCTCAAGTATTAAAGTGACACTTACCACAATCCCTCACTTGTACCTCATGGAGCAACACCCATTGTCTTCCGGAAGCAATTTGATGTGTTGAATGCCATCATGAAGAATTGGAGAAGTATGGTGGTGAAGTACGTCTTCATCTGTGTATGTGGACACTACCAATCAATCCATCTCTCGGCACTCCATGACTGCAACCTGAGGGCCTCAAGACATCATCTCCTTAGTTATGCCTAGAAATGGGGGATAACAATACTCTTGTCAACCTGCAATTCGACTGCAGCTAAAGTATGTTTGAGAAAATTCACTCTAAGAATTGTAATCAGTTAGCACAACAATTATTGAATGATCTTGTATGAGTCCACTATAATCTTCAACATCACATCAAGTTGATAGAAGGTGAGAAAATTTAGTCTTGATTCTATAATAGTTTGTTTCTATTATCTAAAATGTATCAATTTAGACTCCAGAGAGTAAAATTTTCAACATTATCATTGTAGGAGGCATTAATAATCCGTAAAATGAGTTGGAGAATGTAGATCTAGCATCTAAATGGTTAGTTGAGACCATTGCCGCTTTATACACACCTCGAGTAACATGGAAGAAATATTCAATCCACTAGGTGTGTCCTTAGGGGCAAGTATCGAGTCAAGGTGTTGTCCCCTGATCCTCAACTCCTCTGTCTAGGCCAACTCCTAGTGAAGCCAAGGGGGGTAGTCCCTAAAATATAACTAAGGCTTGAACTAAGCTTTGTACAAGAGATGAAATCTAGAAGTTTATTAAAAGAAAGAATAATATAACAATGTAATCTAGCAGCATATATGATTCATTCACTATCAATGGATACATTCAATGATATATAAGCAAATGAGATACATTCATCAATAAATTACTTCAAGATAAAGGAAATGCTTGAAATGTAAATGCTTGAAGTTAAAGGCTTAAAATGTAAATGTAGTGAGACCAGTGCCAATAGTAAGATAATGTTGTTGAAGAAAAGTATTGCAAGTGTTCTTGTAAATTTTATTAAGAGTAATTAGGTGGAGTGACTGTTGTGAGTGCAAGTCACTATGTGATATATGTGCAAGAGTGATGACAAAAATAAATCTAATCTAGATTTGGCCTCTTAGAGGCTATCCCTCAAATTGGAGGCTGAACTATGCGGATGTCCAACAGGGAGGATATCCCTCTGACTTCACACAGTAGCTCAAGAGAATGTCGGAGGTCTAACACGAGGAGGACTAAGTCCTAAGAGGGCCCGTCTGACTTCACACACAATCTCTCTTGTGTTTCCAATTAAACAATAGCAACTAAAATATTTTTCTATTAAACTACTCCGCACTAACCAGCCCCGATTCTGTATGAAGCTTACTTCCAGAGATTGAGATTAAGCTCGCACAGGAAGGGCCAGGAACAATACTAGGGGGAGCTGAGGGGATCCTTTATTTCCAAATTGAAATGACAGAAAATAAATTGCAGAAAAGGAAATCTAACAAGAAATTGAAATCTAACTAAACTAATCTAAGAAATTGAAATCTACTATAAATGTTTTGTGATGCTTATGATAAATTTTATGGTTAATTTTAGATTCTTAAATTACTGAAAATTGTAAATATAAGCCAAAATATGAAAATTTTCAATCACACAAAGGACATCATTCCCCCTAAGGGGAATGAAGAGTCGGCTCTTGTAGCCCCACTGATTTTATTAATGGAATTACAAAAATATTTTATGGAATGACTTGTGATCATTCATTAGGGGGATCACAAATCTTTACAATGAGTTTATTTATGAAAGAGGTGCTTTTAGAGGGTCCCGGAAGGTCCAAATCCGCCCAAAATGGACAGAGTCTCCCCTTGGTCGTCCACTAACCTGCACAAAACAGCAAGCAAACAACACTAAAAGATGCCCAAAAACACTTTAGAAGTGTCTTGGACTTATGTTAGAAAAACCCAAGAAAATTCTAAGTGAAAACTAGTGAAAATAAGCAAAATTTAACTAAGGAAAGCAAGCTAGAAAACTTGTTTCCTTAGAGTCTTCGATTGCTGTTTTAAAACAGCAAAGTAAAGGCACTTAAATTGCCAAATATGAAGATAAAAGCTCTTGGAAAAAAATTACTTCTAGCCTTTTAAAATTTTGAAGAAAGAAAGCTTGCTAAAAGTAAATTTTTCCTGTGCTAGATATACTTTAGATAATAAAACTTTGAAAGATACAAAATAGATCTAACTTATCTATGCATGCAAATAAAACTTGCTTTAGATTTAACTTGGAAATAAGACAAAGATTTAGATCTTGCATGCAAAGTAGAAAAGGTAACCAGGAAATATTAGAACTTGTTTGAAAAAGAGAGAAAAGAGTGTCGGATGGAAGTAGATCTTGGGCAATGGAGTCCTCTTGGTGTATTGTAGAGGGAAATTGTTCCGATAGAAGGAAATTGAAGATGTTGGAGAATCAAACTAGAGCTCTCCACTCCTTCAATCCAAAGGCCATGCAAACTTGGAATAATCCTGCAAAGAACTTTGTCAAAGGTGGGTGCACCTACTTCCTACATACAAGATCTAGAAAACAAGTCAATCAAGCTAGAAGAACATGTAATCATAAATCAAGATATGCTAGAAATAACAAAATATATAAATGCAAGCAAGCTTTCTAAGATCTTATTAATCAAGGACAAATGAACAAAGAAATTGCGAGAAATAAAGTTTACCATAACCACAACACATCAAATGGAACAATGGGCATCCACACATTTTCACAACACCACAAGAATGGCCTCCAAAGTCTTCAATTCTTTATTCCACAAAATTTGAAAAGCATTACAATCATAACTCTAGGTCTCCAAATCTAGTTTACAAAGGGAGGAGAAGCTCCAATATATAGCAAGAGGGATGAGTTTCCAATGAAGGGAGGCACACCACATGGAGGAGGAGGGCGCACCATTTGGCATGGAAAGGAGCCAAGTGTGAGAGGGAAGGCTGCCACCTCTCCTAAGCCTCCAAGAAATCGCCACTTGTGAGTGTGGGAGAGAGAGGGAGGGCACCACCTCTCAAGAGGTAGGCAGCCCTCCTCATGAGTGGGCCACCTCTCCTCAAGGAGGGTGCACCACCCATTGGGAAATCATCCAACTCCAACCATAACTCAAGCTAACTCACTCTTCATTCCCAATCAAGTGCCAACAAGACTTAGTTAACTCAAGAAAGGGTGAGTTGACTCAAAACATGTCCCCGACATGTTTCCCAAAAAATAGCATTTGCTGATTTTTTGTCTTTTATTGGTCTTTTATTGACTATTTGTGAGTAAAATTAATTTTAAGTAATTAAAAATCACTAATTTCACCAACAAAGCAGGTACATAGGTAAAGTGGGTATTCTAAGTGTAAAAACAAATACCCCCAAGGCATATAATTCGTCTTAGTACCACTTATTTAACTTGGGACTTATTTACAATTAAAATATCTCGATTTTGCGGGAAATTTTTTATTTGCATAAAACATTAATAAACCTAAGGGGGACTTAGCACATTTCCATGAGACTCTAGGAGGATAATTAGCATAGTAATATACATTAGACACTAGACTTAGATGACCAAGCTAAGGCCTAACCATCAGTACATACTCCAGCTTTGGAGGAAATGAGTTAAAAAACTCGAAAATTATAACTCGCTTAAAAATTAATTCAAGTGAGAAATAATTAATAAGTAAAAAAAACATTATAGAGTAATGCACTCATGATTAAGTCTTAGGAGGCTAATCCTTTTACAAATTCATCATGCTAGATTCATCTTATTACAATTCCCCATAGAGGTATGGAAAATGTGGTAAAAAAGCAAAAAAAGGGCCATAATGGCCGACCGGACTTCTAAACTCTGAATATTGAATAAGTCTTTGTTCAGTCTTTGGCGGCTCAACTACAAGTCCATCCTAGTGCAACTTGGTGGGTAACAGAGACCAAGGGGGTTCCCTTTTTTTCCAACTCGAGACTTAGATTTTCTCATAATCGAGATAGCCATAGGAACATCATACTACATAGAGGATTCCCATTCATGACTCATGATTCCTGGACTCTTGATTCTTGAATCTGGTGTCAATTTACAGTTTAGAATTTCCTTGTGCTATCAACCATGGTTGGTGACAAGCATTGATATCATGAGACAGATGTCGTAACTCATATTATATCTATGAATTTTGGACTTACATTGATATTTTTCACTATATGGATATTGATATTGTTATCCCATATCCTAGGGATAACTAAGGAGATTATGTCTCGAGGCCTACAGGTCCTAGACATGAAGTACCGAGAACCATACGACTTGAGCTTGGCCCTGGAGGGCCCATCTTTTCTTCAGTACATCCCATCTATCAACAGCAGCAGCATCCATCCCACCTACCTGGTCCTGAAGTAATAGTGGGTCTTGCTCCATGAGGTAATGAGTCCGGGTATCATGGTATGTGTCACTCTGATTTTCGAAGCATTTGAATATGTCGCACTGAACTCTCCTTTATTTCATAATGTTTTCTTGGAAATTATGCTCTTTAACTTGTTCATATCTGGGGGGTGACAGAGTGCCCTAGTAAGTTGGTTCCTTTAGGGATGAGTTGCCACTAGGTGGATCTATGAAAGGTAATTGTCCATTCCTTCCATACTTACCACTTTTCATCATTATCCCTCTCATCTTCCCCTACCTTGGTTCGGGCATTGGGTTTGCCACACTAGTAAGGGTTGTACCTTGCCTTGTGGGAAGAAGGGGCTAAAGGCCCAGAGGGTAAAAGTAGCTAGAAAAAGTTAAAAGCCAAATTGAAACCTTGAGATGTTTTGCCCAAGGATTCCCAAGAAAGCAATAAAAGGCTTCTTAGTAAGAAAAGGGGACCCGTAAGATAAAATAAAACTCAAAGTCTAGTTGGTGGATAGGAGGTCTCATCATGAGCAGGCCTATTAGGTCCATGGGCATGTAGCAGTATGACACTACCATCTATCTGGTCACCAAACCAGGGTAGTGGCTCTTGGTGGCATAGCCAAGAGAAAAGGGGTTTCATCACGAGACAACCTTCTCATTTCCGTGAAGTGCCTGTGGGTAACGCTGTCACCACTGGTCACCACGCCAGGACAGTGTCCCCCAACTATTCTCTTGAAAAGAAAAAGCAATAAGACAAAGAATAAAAGGCATTGAATGGGCTAGGAAATAATGGCATCCATGACAAGGTGCAGCTCGCCCTCTATAGAGGCACCCACAGGCAAGACCTACATTTCCCTGTTATCACTATAAATTTTAATGACAAAATCAGCAAGCTAATATTCTGTCATACACTTAGCAACCTAGAGATAATTGTCTTGCATGAACTCTGAAATGTCTAAAACCCACATTCAGAAATTACCATAAGCAGAAATATATATTGCTAAGTAATTATGCAACGAAAATAAACACAATGAACAACATTCAATCACCCATGAATAACTCAAAAATTTAGGCATATCCCAGGGAAAACCCCAATGTGAGGAAACCCAATGAGAGAGAGAGATCTTATTATTCAGCTTCAAGAAAGTGCATATCAACAGCAATTACACAATTTCCAACCAAGATAAAAATACCTCACAGCACCAAAACTGTCCTAAAATCTGCCTCGATTTTCATGCCCAGAAAATCCGTATAGTTGTACAGATTTGCCCTTTCCAGCATCTCGAAATCTGTGCCAAAATATATGTTGTACGAAGAGCAATAAAACTACCCCCTTCACCAACAGAAAATGTTGAAATGGATGCATCAAAATCCGTGTAGCAAGCTGCCTCGATTTTCGTTCCCTCCCAGCCTGTTGTACAGACTGTACGAACTGTACAAATCTATACACTACAACCTCTCTAACAACAGAAAACTCAACACCCACAAAACAAAAAATCTTCTTGGGATTTGTGCCCAAAAACTCTTGGGAAACATGCCCTCTTTGTTGTCCTCTTTCCTCTCTCAAGCTTACTCAGAAATTCTCTCTCACTCTCCTCCTCTTGTCTTTCACACTACCCAATGCATTCTTTTATAAATCTGAAAATGACATTTTCCCTCCAAAGTGTCTTTTCACCTTCCACAACCCTAAATCCAAAGGCCAAGATCTAATCTTGGCTTTAAAAGATCAAGTGCCATGATTCATTCCCTCCAAAATAAATCACTTAAAATATTAAAGTACATTTCACTTTATTTCATAAGTACACTATGAAATAAAGTCACTTTAAAATTAGAAGGTACACTTCATTAAAAAGTCACTTTAATAAAAGAACCACTTTACAACTTTATAAAAACCCATTACAAAGTTAAGTGCCTAGTAGTGTCAACATAAGGTAACATCTGCATACAAGACAAAACATGCGGAGTACATCCCGAGCTAAAAAGATAACACTCCCTCTTAGCAAGGGATGTACTCGTCGCCATCTCCATCATCTAGTCCCATCACACTGTGCTCAGTAGGAGCTCCCTCTGAACCTGGAGCCATCCTCAACACCTGCACAGAACTCGAACTAGAAGATCTTCTCCTGCAAGCTACCCGAAACCCTGAGATCCATGGAGAATCCACTCCACCCTGAGCATTGGTTCGACCACACCAGCTGAGCCTTATGTCAGTGCTCAAAAGAGACCCGCTCTCTTCTCTCGGAATGCAAGACTGAATCCTTGGGCCCATCGCAGTCTCAGGAGCCTCCTCATGCTCCTCATCCGACGTTGAATCATACACTGAAGATTTTCCTCGCAACATATACAACCTATCCACCCGATCTCTGATCAGCTGCAGTTCCAATGGGTCCACTCCCTCCCTGTAGATAAAGACATGTTCCCTCTTGAACAATGTACAATATCCTACATCCTCCAAGGCGGAGACTGAGAGCAAGTTAACCCTCAACCCTGGAACAAAGAGAACTCCATCAAGCTCCAGGAATCCTCCATACTCGAGTTGGAATCTAACCCTTCCAACTCCACGTACAGCTCGCGCCATACCACCTTCATTTACCACCTATCAATCAGGACCTATCTCTGTGATATTTAGGAATACTCGCCAGATTCCTGTCATGTGGCAAGAGGCTCCACTATCCACAATCCATCTGATATCACCCCCAAATCCTCCACTACCGACACTGGAAACTAGGGTAACCAAAGAAAATTCCCTATCATACTTGGAAGCAAAGTCCTCCATGGTTGTTGTAGCAGCTGTCTCAGGCCCCTTCGGTTCCTTCTTCTTCTTCTTCTTCCTCTCAGGACAATGAGAAGCAAGGTGCCCCAACTGGTTACAACAATAACATCTGACTTTACTCAAGTCCCTCTCGGAACTTCCTTTCTTCTTGCTCTTTGCAGTAAGAGCAACATTCTCATCATCTCCATATGTCTTATGTCCACTGCACTGAGATCCTTCCCGGATCTCCTCCTGCGTGAAATCGTCCCACAGTCTGCTCCAATCTAGAAGATGCTCACGACCCACCAGACACTTTAAGAAGACTTCCCATTCTTTGGTGAATCCTTTCAAGGCTATCCTCACCAACTCTGAATCCGATATGACCTCTTCAACAGCAGCCAGCTAATCTTTCACTTGAGCTACCCGAATAAGATAAGAAGAAACACTCTCCTCCTTGCCCATCTTGGTATCATGCAGCTTAGCCTTCAAGGCCATCTTCCGGTTCTCATTCTTCGCCTCAAATAAGTTCTTAAGTGCATCCCACATCTCTTGGGTTGTCTTCTTCTCAGCCAAGTGTGGGATAAGGTGATCCTTCATCCCATCCAGAATAATCCTCTAAGCTTTGGCCTCCCTGACCTCATGCAAATCCAAAGCAACAAGATCTGTTGTGGGAGTCACAACAACAAAACTGACATAGTTTCAAATCTTGTTCTCCTTGAGAATAGCTGACATTCGGACCTTCCACTGCAAATAGTTGGAAATGCCATCCAATCGATCATCAAATCTAATACATGCAGCCATATTCCTTGTCACAGCTCAAGGAAAACAATCACAAATTTTCCCCCTTCAACCTTGCCCAAAAATCCCACTGTTCACCATCACTCAGAACCCAAGTTTTTATACCATGTAAATTTTAATGACAAAATCAATAAGCTAATATTCTGTCATACACTTAGCAACCTAGAGATAATTGTCTTGCATGAACTCTGAAATGTCTAAAACCCACATTCAGAAATTACCATAAGCAAAAATACACATTGCTAAGTAATTATGCAGCGGAAATAAACACAATGAACAGCATTCAATCACCCATGAATAACTCAAAAATTTAGGCAAATGCCAGGGAAAACCCCAATGTAGGGAAACCCAATGAGAGAGAGAGAGAAAAGTACATATCAGCAGCAATTACACAATTTCCAGCCAAGAGAAAAATACTTCACAACACCAAAACTGTCCCAAAATCTACCTCGATTTCCGTGCCCAAAAAATCCGTACAGCTGTATGGATTTGCCCTTTCCAACACCCTGAAATTTATGCCAAAATCTTTGTTGTACGAACAGCAACAAAACTGCCCCCTTCACCAATAGAAAAAGTTGAAATGGCTACCTCGAAATCCATGCAGCAAGATGCCTCGATTTCCGTGCCCTCCTAGCCTGTTGTACGAGCTATACTGACTGTACGGATCTGTATAGTACGACCTCTCTAACAATAGAAAACTCAACACCCTCAAAACAGAAAATCCTCTTGGGATTTGTGCCAAAAAACTCTTGAGAAACGTGCCCTCTTTGTTGCCCTCTTTCCTCTCTCAAGCTTACTCAGAAATTCTCTCTCAATCTCCTCCTCTTGTCTTGCACACTACCCAATGCACTCTTTTATAAATCTGAAAATGACATTTTCCCTCCAAAGTGTCTTTGCACCTTCCCCAACCCTAAATCCAAAGGCCAAGATCTAATCTTGCCTTTACAAGATTAAGGGCCATGATTCATTCCCTCCAAAATAAATCACTTAAAATATTAAAGTACATTTCACTTTATTTCATAAATGCACTTTATGAAATAAAGTCACTTTAAAATTATAAGGTACACTTTATTAAAAAGTCACTTTAAAATTATAAGGTACACTTTATTAAAAAGTCACTTTAAAATTATAAGGTACACTTTATTAAAAAGTCACTTTAA
>ML788230.1:228340-246380 GCA_009831015.1 Picea engelmannii | reverse complement strand
ATGTTAAGAACCAAACATCAATATAGCATATAAAAACCTCAGGAAAAGTACTCAACGCCTTGAAAAAGAGATAATTTCAGATAATAAGCCTCTTCGAGGGGGCAACCTCCTTTTACCCCACTTAAATGTTCCAGTACAAGATGCTTCAAAATGAAAATGTCTCCTTGGTATATATAGGAGACTAGGAGGTATAATTACAAATAATGGCCTAAAGCTGACATAATTAAAATAACACTACTAATCTAAATTACAACTAATGGCCTAAAGCCGACATAAATAAAATAGCATTACTAATCTAATATGCCCCAATTAAGGGGTAATGAGCCAATATTAGGGCTTAACAATTAGAGTGGCTTTGTGGTATTTTGTGTTTATTATGTTTTGTTTTTATTTTGGATCATACCAAGTGTTATTGAACAAATGATTATGAGATTAACACTTTTAGGGAGTACTCTTCATTTTTAAATCTATATTATGTGGATATCCAAATTTAAGGTTGCATGATTTTTACGAAATAAGTCTAAAATATATTCAACCAAAATTTAAGTAGAATTGATGTGAAAATATAGGAGATACAATGCATACAATTTAGGGTTCAAGATTAATGTTAATGAATCAAATGTTTTATAATGAAAATGAACACTACTATATTAAGATAAACAATAATGATAAAGTAAAGAACAACGGGTTGGAGACCTTGTGCACCTAGTTGGAATGCCTTCACAATTCCTAAAATGTGGAAGAAGACATATCCATGGAAATAATACTCAAAAGAGTAATATAATTGATAGATAGTGCACTAAATGATTACAAGGGGGATATTTATTTTATGACATCACTGATGAAAAAATCCTAGAGAAACCCTAACTTGTGGTCCAAGTTAACTTTATGAAGTAATTATACTATGTTTTCACTGATTAATCTTGAAATAATTAATTATGTATTTGAGACCTTATTTAACATAAGTGGTCATGCAAAAATATCAAAGCACTATAACATCAAAGCTATGAGCATGCATGCAAATAGTTCATAAATATATATCTACTCGCTTACATAGAAATGTGTTTATGCACACAACATGTCTTCTCCCTTTTAAAATTTTGTCCCAAAACTTGAGTACCAAAGAGTAACTCAACCATTTCTCTTCTTCTTCTTATATTTCTTTAACCTTTGCTTGAATATGATTAGAGGCATGCATTTGAATGAATAGAAGTGTTGAGAATAGTCTTCTTTGATGAACTCATTCATTGTGTTACATTGAAATTTCTTAGAAAGTTCACATGGGTCCAGGTAAGGGTCAACCAAGATATTAGGAATGGTCAGATTATAATTATTATCCAATAGTTGTAAAATGTTTTCTCTAGCACTAAAGAATGTTCATATGGAAAAATCTCTTTCATCTCTTGCTCATAATTACCTTCAATGATTTCTTCTTCCTCTTCAACCAACATAGTTTTCTCACTATAAGATCTATCATAAAAATGAAGAGTTTCATGGAAAAGAGATCATAAGAGAGATAATATCTATGTCAAATTTCAAGTTATTTATAGTTGGGGTTTTAGAGATCCAAAGGGTTAAAATTTCATATCTAAATTTGATTTAGAGATATCAATATCTCTCTTTGCGTGCACGCATTCGTGAGCGCACACGCACGTGTGTGTGTGTGTGTGTGTGAGAGAGAGAGAGAGAGAGAGAGAGAGAGAGAGAGAGAGAGAGAGAGAGAGATCATCTTTGATTTTCCTTAGTTCTTAGTTTTCCTAGAGAGAGATCATCTTTGATTTTCCTTAGTTATTAGTTTTCCTACTACAGAGACTTGGTCAAGACACACTTACCTAATGACACAACTACAAAAAGAGGCAAATTTCAAAGCTAAAGATAAGGCCTTGAAAAAATTAAAGTTTGTGGAAATATCAATATCAAGTTTGATTATGTGTCTGAAATCTTAACAACAACTTCAAGCAACAAATAGGTTCCTTAGAGGAAAATCTCTTTCGAAAACTTAATGGAAAAATGACAAGTTCAAGGACCAAAAATTTCAAGATTTGGGTATTGTGAACATAGACATGTCTTCATTACTGAATATAATTTCACATATCCAATCTAGCCAATAAAATCCATATCCATATCTTTCCATAAGTACTTGATGGTGATTTAGAATGAAACGAAAGGAAAGGGAAAACCAATAAAACAAAAATATAGGCTTACCTTTTGTTACATACATATAAATCAGAATTCTCATATGGGCTTGAATGCATCTGGAGATCATCTTCAGTGAACCGAGGTGAAAATGGTATGAAAGGGTCATAGAGATCCATTACCTCCTTACCATATTCTACCATAGGCAGTTCACTTCTAGAGAAAAGTGTATACATATTCCTAATATTTGTCGAGCCTCTCTTACATTCCTACAATAATGATTTCAAAGGAGACATTAGGAAAATTCTGTAAGTGAGAGTTTCTCTCATTATTCAAAGATGAAATGGGATTCTAATAGGAATGTCCTTTTTTAATGCATATTTTAAGTGTGGAAAGGGGAGAAAGTGTACTTGCCAATGTCTAACATAGATGAGTTTAGGAGTTAAGCTCCAGTTACCTAGTTCACTAGGTTTCAAGTAACGTATACCCAACATTACAATTACTTTCACTCGATCTCAACAAAGAAGATCAAAATGATATGTTATAAATGCTCCAAAATCCTTCGCCACAACAAACACTTGCTTTATGGAATTTGTTTTGAGATATGTCAGTTAGGAAATACAAATTGTTTTCTCCAAAATTTTATGGACCCTGCAAGATTAGACAAATGGTGTATGGGTTATATTTTCCTAAAAAAGGTGTTGGGACAAACTCTACCAATGTAGAGAGAACTTCCATAATTAGATGAGGAAGAGAAGTTGATTCTTGAACCAGAAAAAGTTACAGATCAACATTCTCTATCTCTTCAGAATACAACCATTATGGAGTACCTAATCAAGTGGAATAATATGCCTCCAAAATAATCTACATGTAAAAATAATAAATTCATGAAGAAACACTCGCAATCACAAGATTTGACTTAAAAGATTATTTAAAGACGGGGGGGGGGGGGATATGTCAAGGCCCTAACCCTCATTAATTATTAATTTATTAGTTATGGTTAGGTTGTCTTAGTAGTAGGATACACCATGCTCACTTGATATCTTATTTATAATAAAGGAGATTCATTTGTATAGGAATATTGTATCGTGCATTGGTTATATTGTAAAATGAGGTTTCCCCCCCAAAGTGGCTTAATATTCATTGACTCTATCATTCTCAAGGTGTGGAGTTACTTCTTCTTTCTATTCATATTCTATTTGTGGATTTTAGTTCATAACAACTAGAGATTGAGTGTTGACAGATGTCCATGAAGAAGGATGCAACTATAAGAGAGTTGAGCATTGTAGTCCTAGAGACACCATAGACTAGACATAGTGAGAATTCCTTAGACAAGCCATGTGAAGTAAGGAATTACCAAAGTAATGAGATATCTTAGTAATATGGAGTCTTTATAGTCATGGAGACACAAAGAAATATATCAATTATTAAATTGATGAATATTGTTGGATCGTTTCACACTTGCACAATTCTTTCTTGACGTTGGGGGGGTTGAAAACCCAAGGTTCATCCAAAGTTTGACCAAAAAATACCCCAAGACATAGGCATATCAATCGTTAGCTAAAGACTAAAGAAGGTATCACCCGAGATGCCATGAGGATCATAAATACCATCTAGTCTTGTGTCGGGGATGAAGGACTAAACAAACAAAGATCCATCTGGGCTGAAATCCATAGAATCCATTGTAGATTACTTTAACATGCAACAATGAATAACAAAAACAAACAGATTCAATCGACACAAGAGTAATACATCATAAGACTAGAATCCTTGCATCTTTATTATCTTCACTCCATCACCATAACCATACATTAAGAAATTCATATATTAACAACAATAGAGCCCAACTATTTCATGCATTTCCTCATTGTTACATTACATTATGTCATGCTTACAATAGACTCAGAATTACAACTAGAAAAATTACAAAACCATATGCTTAGAGCGAGCTTCAAGACATTGACAAACAATAACATCAACAACCAACTCACTAATGAGCTAACTCTCTTTCTATTGTTGTTTCTCCCTTTTATCTGCTTCTCAAGTCTTTTGCTCAGTCACTTTCAGTTTTTCTCCACTCACTTTGTTGACTACTAGTTTTGCATGCTTATTTCACCCAAATGCATTCCACGTCACCTATTTGGAATTGTGGAAATCTCAACTACCTTTCCATATCACCTTCTTGTTTCTCCATGAACCCTTGTGTTGTTTGTAGTAATCATTCAGGGAGATTTCCCAAATATTATTTTCTTGATTCCGGCTTGCATGCAGTGTCTTCTTAGCTTATAGCACACATTGCAAAACTCGTTCCGATGCGCATTGGAATAAATAGAAATAACACACATTAGCAAAACTTTATTTGGCGCGCACACCTCTTGTCACCCTTCGTGCAACTACTTGAGTGCGCACAAAAATGAGATGGGTGCGCACATGCCATATTTACCCAAAACTTTGGGAGCCAATAGGCATCCATCACTATTACTTGGCTCATTCTCGAGCCAACTGCCTCAGGGAAGGGCAAATGCCATGGAGATAACTGTGTTCTTGAGTTCCTGCATAAACTCCTGGAATTAGTTATCATGTTCATTAAGGGTGCCTTGGATTTCTTGGGTGATTTGAACAATCACATCAGGATTGACTGTTGTAACTTGAAGAGATATCAGGTCTATTACATTCATTTTCTCAATCAAGGGGCTGACAACAACCTGCACATTTGTCAGTTGGGTGTAAAATATTAAGGCCTTATCGACCACGAAAGTGATGAGATCTGATATGCTTCGCTGCTAAGCCTGGAATACAATGATCTCTTTTGTGTTTGATGCAACAATTATTGTCCGCTCACTAATTCAATTGCATAAACTAGGATATTAAAGTATCAATCTAGGGGTTGTAATCTTAGAGGCACATCATTATATGTGAAGATACTAGTTTAAAAATCATTCTTAACTCTAAAAGACCACTTTCAAGCAAAATTACAAAATGATTTTGTAAACTAATTTTCAAATGAAACAAGAACTGCCTCTTCAAATGTTCACAGTATCAATGGTAGACAATTAGGTCACAAAGGGAATTTGTCTCAAAGGAATGAAAACAATATTTGCGACAAGACTCATCTTAACTATGAACTTTAAAAGAATTTGTATGCATCTAAGAAAGCAAATTACAAACACTCAAAGAATACTAAATTCCTTCAACTTAATACCCACAATTTCTTTGGTCAAAATTCAAATTATAGAATGAAGTTTTCTTCCATCAATGATGAGTTGTAGCTGTCACAATTTCAATGGTAAAAGTGTTGATTGTAAAGTGTAGAGTTCTTTAGAATGGTACTATGATGATTGTGAAGTTTAAATAACCCATCAAGGTGAGGCTTCCTACAACAATACGTTGTTGAACCATGGGAAAATATTGCAAGGAAAATGCAAAATAATTATGATCCAAAATTATGAAGGATTTAATTTAAATGCAAAGTAATTTTAGTCTCTTTAACCCAAATTTATCATAGTCTTCAATGGTGGAAAAACAATTTGTAAAGGGAAGTTGGTATGAAAGTCATGACTTCACAACAATACTCATTTTCGACTCATGCAAATTATGGATCCAAGAGAAGGTTTCAAGAATCATTCAAATGCTATTTTAAAAAGGAAATTTTTTGCAGAAAATAAAAGAAATATAGACAAAGTGATTTTTACCAACACACAACAAATGAAGAAACAACAAATAAAACCTTTGTACAACAATGTACAACTGTGGCATAGACCATTGCAAGGGGGCCCTTCCAAGCTTTGGCTCATGCGCAGAATTAGAAAATCGCATGGAGAACAATTAGATACTTTGTATTGATAAAATTCAGCTACAAAATGTTCAGAAGTTTCCCAAATTCGACTCCCCAAATTCCTTGAAGTTTTGGCATATTTATACTTGAGAAATCATAATTGATCTAGCCTAAAAACTCACTTGGATGGAAAACATATCTGAACGACCTCCTAAGCATTCTAGGTCGAACCTCAGATGAGATATTTTCTCCAAAAATCATGACGAAATTGAATTATGTTCATGCTGCTATTTTTTTTCTTGTCGAAGTAAGGCGTTGACCATGCATTGACCCGTGACTTTTGGGAAATTTCCCAAGCTACAAAAGCTCATGATCCATGGTATAAATGCTAGGAACAAAACCTATGTGTATGTTTTATCTTATTTGACCTACAAACATGCTAAGGTCAGAGCATTTACGAGAAAAATCATTTCTGGTAATAATGCTAATAAAAACTCAATAATTTGAGAATTTTTCTTATTAAATAAAAAATAGAAACAAAACTAACAATTTTCACCTTTTTTATCCTTTAATGATACATGGTTTAGTGAAAATAGGTACAAAAGTGCCAAAAATGGAGGAAAGGAGTGGTAAAAATAGGATATGCATGATGGTTTTTACGACAAAAAGGTGAACCCAACATCTCCCCCAGACTTAAGATTTTGCATGTCCCTTATGCAAAATCAAAAATTCAAAATAAAGTTCGGTTTCAATGCCCTCCTAATTTATTTCTTAGCTTCTACCTTCCTGATGTCTGCCCTGTTTCCTAGATCTTCCCATGAGTGGCTACTGCATGCTCTTCTTTAAGCTTCTTCAATTCCTCTCTTAACTGGTCATTTTCCTTGGCAATCATTGCCATGCTTTGTTTGAGTATCTCATTCTCATTTTTAATGTGAGAGTGTAGAAATTTTAACTCCATTATTTCATCCTTTAATTTCTTTACCTCTTTCTTCTTCTTCCTAATTTTGATTTTGTCATCCTTGTAGAGATTGGTACTTGATATTTTGGATTTGTTTCTTGAGTTGCATATGCTTTTGATGAATTTTTACTAATGGATGATGTTTCTCTTTCTTCCCTTTCCTTGTTTTCTACATATTCATAGCCCTCTAGTTGGATTGGATCAAGTTCACGAGTAGGTTTCATTTGAAACCTAGTTCTTGGCTTCTTTGCTATCTTGTCCAACCCTAGCTTTCTATGTTTTCTTATTTCCTTGTCCTTTTCAAGCTTTCTTTTCATGGCTCTTGTCATTTTCACTGGTATGTTGGATTCTACCATGTCTTGCTTACCTTCTTCTTTTTCTTTTTCTTTGGTTGATCAACAAGATCTTGCTACTATGTTGTTTCTTACTTCCCTGATGCTTATTGAGAGATATTTCTTGATGCATGTTCTCGAGTTCCTTTGTCACCATCCTCAAATCCATTGCTTGTCAAGAACTCTAACCACCCTATGCCTTGCTTTGAAAATTCATGTTCAAAAACTAATTTAATGAGGCCACGATGATACAAGGAACTCTCAACTTTATTAGTTTTTTTTTGGATAGACTTGGAAACCTTAGTAAGGATATTTAATAGATAATATGTCATATTTAATGGTTGCTCACCCTTTAAGTGAATTAGTAACCTGATGTGATAGAGGAAGATGAGGATAAATCTTCCTTCGCATGTGATAAAACTTTGAATGAGGAATGCTAGATCCTTATAGGGATCATTGAGCCTGATTTTAGGCACTCCAAAGGTCCAATCCAATATTCTCCTATTCCCTAGCATGTATGGAATCCAAGCATCTATATTTATGGGATTGCTTTTAAACCATTTTTCTTCTTCGTGTGGTAGCCCAATGATTTCAGACAAAGAGTTTTCATAGATATGGAGCATGAGGTTTCCTATGCGGGCACAGTATCCATCAAAACTATTGGCAAATTCCTTGGTTATTCCTGAATTATGTCCTTCAAATTTTCCAAAAAATCAAGCCATCCTGCCCTGGTTAATATCTCTTCACAATCTTCATGGACCCCAACCAAATTGACTTCATACGGTTCATTTCTCACAACCATTTAAATTTTTTTTGAACACAGAGATTTAGTTTTAATGTAATTATCTTGAAGAGAACTTGATTATGCCCAGTCTTTGAGATTGTTGGTGGTGTTGTTCTAAATATTTAAAACCCTCTTTCTGATATATAAACCTTAAATACTGGTTTTGAAACCTAATCTTTGTGGTTTTTTTTTTACAAACTTGAAATGGAAATTTGATACTTCAGAATTTTGAAAATAAATTGAAGATAAAATTACCTATGTTTGTTTTAAAACCTCTATCTTCACAATTGCTTGAATTCTACCTTTCTTTGTGTGAATTCATGGCTTGATTAGTCACTTTTAGCCTCCAATTTCCTTCCTGTAGGTTTCCTCTAACCCTTGCAACGTCTTTATGTGAAATTCAAACCCTAAAGGTACGCCCTTCAAACCTGCTATGCTTCAGAAATTAAAAATTCCTTCTTGTTGAGGGTCGAACTACTTTTGCTAACGCGTTGTTTATCCTTATCTCCTCTATGGAATTTTTCTTGCAGTATTTGAAAGCCCTCTCCTTTCAATCTTCAAGTTCCATATTTGAAATCTGTAAGTGCAGATTCAATTTTGCAATTGTACTCCTTGTTTTTAACTTTGGACCCTTCTCCTATACCTTATGATTCTCCTCTATGGCATTTGCAGGCAATGAAACCTTCAATTTCCATATTTCGAATTGATTTGAATTTTCTCTTGGAATCCTCATTTTCATCCTCAAATTCTCCTCTATGTATGCTATCCCACAACCTTTGCAACGATATTTATTGAAGCCTCCACAAATTTCAATTTTTTTGCTCAACAATATAAGTAATTCGAGAGATTTACCAGATGCAATGAGTTATTGTAAGAGGAAATATTGGGTCATACAGTCAGGGGTATTTTTTTATATTGATATTGGTATTTAGAGTTGTATGAGGAGATAGGGGATATGATGAGATATATGAGTATTTATAATTATATGAGGAGATATGAGATATGTGAACAGGTAGGGGACTTAATATGATGAAAATTGGAGAAGTATAGAGACATGTAATGTATATGGAGGAATGGAATGAAATGGTTTATAACTATATGGATATGTAGTATAAGGATGGTAGTATAAGGATTAAAGTGTAATGATATGTAGTGTAGGGATGGTAGTGAAATGATATGTAGTATAAGGATGGTAGTGAAATGATAGGTAGTAGTGGTAGTGTAATGATAGGTAGTGTAGGGATGGTAGTGAAATGATAGGTAGTATGGTAAAATATCATAAAGGATTTAAAAAAATAATTTTGTTGTTTTTATTCTATTTTCTAAATAATAAAACAAAAATTATCAAACCTTGGTGTAACAAATGTCGATGCAACTTGGAATGTTTCTCTGATAGTTTCAGGTTGCCTGAATGTTGCTGGACTGTCTTCTCCTTAGATGTGCTTGTTAAATTCCATTTGTCTGGGTGTCTTGATTCTTCTGAATGTTTTCCTTTGGAATTCTGCAACTTGAATGATGCCTTGTCAATGTTGTACATTAAATCATTTTAGCCAGTCTTTGTGTTGATTTGTATGTGAAACTTGTGAGACTAGCTTTAGTTAAAGAAAATGCTTTATAACCAAATTTACAACATATTACAAATATAACATTTGAAGAGTTAGATTGTTGTTCCTCTATTCTGATTAGAAGTTAAAAATATATTATTTTGAAGACTCAAAATAAAATTAGATTTTCTTGTAAGAATTCACCATTTGAAAAACTAAACTTTTCTAATAAACAAAGAAGACCATGATGATGATGAAATTTTTTAGAAATGGCCTCTGAAATATGATGTCTGAACCCTTGTCGTCAATGTTTTTCACAAATTCTAAACTGTTACAAGATCTGGGTGGTTCCTATAATTATTTGAATAACAATTCAATGTGAATCGTTTCCTATCAATCTCCTGGTTTTCAAACAACAATTCGAGTCTAGTGGTGCCAAAAACCTGGTTTTCACCACTAGACCATTTTTTATTATTTTTATTATATATATTTCTTTTATTTTTTTATATCTCTGCTTGTTAATGTCCTAAGTGGAAATATGAGTTTAGTGGTGCCAACAACTTGGTTTTCACCACTAAATTCAGTTTAGTTTGTGTAAAGCAATGAATTTTAAGATGGAGGAGGAATGGAAGTAAGAACTTCCATTTCATCCTACTGAGATATAAAAGAAACACATGCATTCCAACTGACTAGTTTGTTGTAGAGTTTCAACCTATGGCCATTGACCACAGATGAAACTCTAGCTTTGTCAATTGTCCTTATCCTTATAGACCCATTATCAAAGACTTCTTGGATCTTATAAGGACCTAACTAGTGAGTACTAAACTTTCCCTTGAAGTCCTTAAAATTAGAATCAAAGAGCAAGGCCCAGTCACCAACTGTAAATTGATTTTTCTTTATGAACTTATCAGGCCACCTTTTCCTTGCTTATTGATTTAATATAGTATGTTGTAAGGAATATTTTCTGATCTCATCTAACTCATTCATTTTCTCAACCCTTTTCTTTTGAGCCTCAATAAAATCCATTCCTAGTTATGTTGCCAATCTGAAACTTTTAACTTGAAATTCAATGGGAAGGAGGACTTGCTTACCATACACTAGTTCATAGGGAGTGAAACCAGTGGTGTTCTTATATGTTGTCTTGTAGGCCCATAAATATTCAAGAATATTCTATTCCCAATTCTTCCGATGGAGTCAGACTATCTTGGTTAGGATTGCTTCTAAAACTTTATTTGTTGACCCACTTGTCCATTAGCCCATGGATGGTAATGATATGACATTTTATGCTTGACTTTGTATTTCTCAATGATTCCCCTTATAATTCTTGAAGTGAACTGTGCTCCTTGGTCAATAACTATTTCCCTTGGTACACCAAATCTGACGAAGATGTCTTCAAACAAGAAATTGGCCACAACTTGCTCAATTTCTCTTGTCAAACATTTTTCCTTGACCCACTTGGTAAGATAATTAGTACATACCAGGATGCACCTCTTTCCATGTGACATAGGATCAATAGGTCCTATAAATTCTAGATCCCACTTATCAAAAGGTTCAATGAGAACTTGTTGTTAGAGGGGCATCTCATCAGTTGTTGTTGGTCGTCCCATTCATTGGAAACTATCACAACTTCTCACATACTTTTTGGAATCTCTAAATAGAGTTGGAAAACAGTATCAGAGATGAAGGAATTTACAAGTTTTTCGTTTATCTACAAAATTCCCACCAAATGGTTCATCATGACAAGATTTTAAAATATAAAAGAACTCATCTTTCCTAACACATATACGTATTATGAAATCAACTCCAGTATAGAAAATGTCTCCCTTGATCCAAGAATATCTAGCACTTTCTTTGATAACCTTCTTCTTCTCTCATGGTGAAAAGTGATTTGGTAATTTCCCTGTGGTTAGATAATTAGATGCATCTACAAACCATGGGGATTTACTAGATATAGGAAAAAAAATCATCTGGAAAAGAATCTGCTACTAGAACACTCTCACCAATATTATTAAGTCGTGAAATAAAGTTTGCCACTTGATTGTTCTTTCCATGTCGATCCATGACAATAATATTGAATGCCTACAACAATAACAAACTTCTTGTTATTATACCATTTGTATTAGGTTTATTCATTAAGTATGTTATGACAGAATGGTCTGTATGGACAAAGAATTTGTATCCAGTTATATAATGTCAGAATTTATTCAGAGCATGGACAAGTACCAACATTTTCTTTTCATTCATAGTATAATTGATCTCAACGAGAGTTAATTTTTCGCTAATAAAGTAGATATTATAGGTTAGAAGGTCTCTGTTTTGACCTAGTATCGCTCCCACTGTTGTGTCATATGCATTTGTGGAGATTTGAAATGGTAAACTCTAGTTTGACCCTTCAATATTGGTGCTGACAAAAGTTTATCTTTCAAAGTTTGGAAAGAAGATTGAAAGTTAGTATCCCAACAAAATTATGCATCTTTAACAAGTATTTTAAACAAAAGAAAGGTTGTTTTACTAAAAAATTCTATGAATCTATGATAATAGCCTGCATAGCCCAAAAAACTTCTAACATCTCTTTGATTTGAAGGAGTTGGAAAATTAATAATGATCTCTATCTTGGCTGGATCTACCTTAAGTCCTGCAGGAGATACATGATGTCCAAGAACAATTCCTTCAGTTTGCATCATCATTTGTTTTGCATCACTAAGTGCTAGATTTGTTTCCAAGCATCTTATTAGAACTTTTTCCAAATTATTTAAAGCATCTTCAAAATCATCTCCATACATTGAAACGTCATCCATGTACACTTCTACACATTCATGTATTAAATCAGAAAACATGGCCAAGAATTCCCTTTGAAAGGTAGTTGGTGCATTACATAAACCAAAGTGTAGGAATTTATATGCATATGTCCCTCAGGGACATGTAAATTTCATATTATATTGGTCCTTCATGGCTATTTTAATATGATTATAGCCACTAAACCCATCGAGGAAAGAAAATTATTCCTTTCTTTCCAATGTCTCAAGGACATGGTCGATGAATGGTAGAGGAAAGTAATCTTTCAGAGTGGCTTTGTTTAGTTCTCGATAATCCACACAGATTCATCATTTTCTAGTCGTTTTCTTGGGTACTACCACCAAAGGAGAAACCCATTGGCTATCAGAGATGGGATAAATAAAGTCTACCTTCAACAGTTTTTGAAGTTCTTCTTTCACTATATATTTTAACATAGGATTCATTCTTCTATTTGGTTGTGTGACCGGCATTCTCGTCTATGTAGATGTGATGTGTGAAAGTATCTAGGTGGATACCTTGCATGTATGTGTAATCCCATATGAATTATTTAGAGTATTTTAATTGAATTAACCTTTCTTCCTGATATTTTTCCAAATTAGCAGTGATGTTCAAACATTTCTAGGAAAGACTTCAACGATTTTACTGTGTGAATCTAATATTGTGTTTATAGGAAATATAATTTCAAATGAAGATTGTGAAGATTATGTTGTACACTTTTCCTAAAAACCTTGTTCCAAAATATTATTGGTGGAGATTTGTTATAAATATTCAAGTTTCTCTTCAATATATGGATTGGAAATAACGTGATTAAGTACATTCTCATCATTCTCTTATTTGAAATTTATTGCTTGATTAATACTGCAAAAATAATGAATAGTCTCCTCCTAAGAATCTATTTTTTCAATCCATGACATGTTTTTTAGTTCAATGATATATCTATAAGGTGGGTAAAGAGTTACTTTTTTTCTTTCAATCCCTCTGGAAATAATCACATTTCATGATCTACAACTAATAAGGGAATCAATTGTTGCTAACCAGGGTCTTCCAAGAATAAGAGGGTGTCCACCTAAGTTAGATTTTGGTTGAAGAAGTACAAAATCCATAGGGTATTCCCATGAATCCAAGGACACAATGACATCATTTACTACACCTTCTAGTTTTACCCAAGATCTATCTGCGATTTTGAATATTGTAGGTGTAGGTCGAAGATTACAAATGTTCAGTTTTTTCATTGTTTCCATGGTCATCACATTAATATTTTCACCTAAGTCAATTAAAGTATTTGGTATAGGAATATTGTTGATTAAGATGGTAAAAATAAACACCCCTGTATCAACATATTTATCTGTTGTAATATTTTTCGACATTAGGCTAGACAATTTTCCAACGAATTGCATTGTTGTTGGGTCTTTCTTCTTTCTCCTTGATTTATTAAGGAACAATTCGCTAATTGTTGTAGTATATATGGGTATGTTCTTGATATCTTATAATAAAGGAATATTTACAATATGTTCTTTAGTTCATTTAAGAAATCATGATCAAAAGGGGTTATAGTTTTTTCAAAATTTAACCTCTCTAGAAAATGAGGTATTTTGGTGAATTGTGATTGTTCCTTCTGAATTTCAACTGACTTGTATGCAATAGTGTTAGGTTTATTAGGAGTTTATTTTTCTTTTTCTTTTTCTTATACAACTACATGGATTTTTTTACAAAGTGTTTACCAGACCTTAAGTGGATATCCCAGTTAGAGACAATTCCATGAGTAGGTAATATTCCTTCTTCAACATTATTAGCAAGTCTTTCCACTCTATTACTAGGATTAGCTACTGGCTATGATGGTAATTGATTTGTTATAGGTGGTGGTTGGTTAGAAGGTAGTTGTAGTTGTTGTGGTTGGGTGATTTGTGGTGGATGAGGTATGGAGTATGGTTGTTGAGTTAGTTGTGGATATTGAGTAGGTGGAATTTGTTGTTGCGGGTATACTTATTGTTGGAAAGGATAAGATTGTTGTTGAAAACACAATTGTTGATATGGATGATATGATGTTTGGGAATTAAAAGAAGGTTGGTTTCCGTAAGCGGGTCCTCCCCAACCTTGTTGAAAAGGTTTGTTTTGAGCCTACCGAGGAGGCCATGCCTGCCAAGATAAAGGGGTATTCCAATTGTTTTGTGTTGGACAACTGAGAGGGGGGGGGGGTGAATCAGTTGTTACCGTGCTTAAACAATTATTATTATTTTAAACTCTTTACAGAGCACTCAATGACAATCACAATAATGCAGGGAAGTAAGCAATATAACATTCAACATCATTCACACATATGCGATACATAGAGATAGATATTTCCTGAGAAAACCCATAAAGGGTAAAAACCTCTTCTTCTTTATATGATAAGTAATATTTACATTCTGGACATTATCATACTTATGAGCACCAACTCATAATGAGGCTACAACCTCTATTTTACAAGCTACTACTTGCTGAGAGCACCAACTCTCTTGTTTCTCTAGCACCTACTAGAAGGAAGCACCGACTCCCTGGTTTCTCTAGCACCCACTAGAAGGAAGCAACAACTCCCTAAGTGTTCCAGCACCAACTGGATGGAAGCACCAACTTCCAGTCACACAGGCACCAACCTGTATAACAGAGAACAAAAGTTCTCCCTTACACCACCCTGCCACCCTGGTTTCTCTGGCTGCAACCAGATGGAAGATACAACTCCCTATGTTCAAGCACCCACTTGAACCTCTGAGGACAACAATCCTCCCTAGAACCTCCCTACCACCCTAAAATATAAATCTTTGCTACTGAAACTAATTACAGTGATATAATGTTCATCAATGGCTTACCAATCTCATCACTATTCTGCTACACTATGCTGCTCTGTCTGCATCAGTGTCTTCCTGCACACATGCCTTGCGCTTTCTGTTCTTCTTCCTTTTATGCTCTGTGCGCCATTTCCATTCAGTGCACCATTCCTCTTCTGTCCATTTCAGTTGCTGCAGACTGCTTCCTTATACACGCATGAATCACTCTCAACAAAAACAACACTCCCATCTCTTCTTTGTTCTGCATTCTTATAGTCTCTATGCACCTTGTGCATGCCCTATGCGCAATGCTTCTGCATGCTCTTCACAACGAGTGCTCTTCCTGATCATCATTACGACTCTTCAGCTTCTCTAGTGGTTTTACCCATGCGTCCATCATCACTGGGTGTTATGCCAAGATACCTTAGCCTCTTCATCTTCTCTGTCACAGTCGATATCATTCCCTCTGTTGTAGTTCCAGGCTCCAACGGTCTTACATCTATCAATGGACTCTATGAGCAGTCTTCATTCCAATGGAAGATGCCTTGAGTCTCTTCATCTTCTATGGCGATCACTCTAAAGTCTCTTCCAGTCCTATGATAGAAACCATCAGTCGTTTCTAGCAGTTACACTGTGAACCTATTGAGCCTTGTGCCTTTGACACCTTTCACCTTTCCTTTCACATGTGGCCTCAGGCGGTGACCATAGCCTACACCAAAAGGTGTTTTCGCATTTCGGCATTTCGACATTTCGCATGTCACGAATTCCTGTTGCGAGGCATCTCGACTCTCCAAGTCGCGATCTCTGAAATGGAGATTAGTTTCATGCTAGCTCCTCTCTTGAGCCTTCGTCGATGTGACCATAGGTTATGACTAGGGGCCAATTCTGAACACGCATTTTGCATTTTGCATTTTGTGGATTCTATGAAGAGTCGTCTCGACTCTCCATGTCCCAAACTCTAGAATGGAGCTTGTCTCTTCAAGCTCTTCTCTCTAGCTCTTCGATGATGTGACCAACAGTGGTGACCAAGCACTTATTCCTACAGTGCTTTCTCAGTTTCTTATTTTGACATTTCGCATTTTGGAATTTCGGGAATTCTGTGAAGAAGAGTCTCGACTCTTGACGACTCCACCTCCCGGTATCTGAAACTCTGAAATGGAGTCGGATCAACTGATGCATGAGCATAAGCTCACAGTTCTAGAAGATCTATCACTGTTGAGAGTCAAAGCCAAATTTTACTAAAGAGAGTGGGTGCTCTTAAATTTACTGTGTTGTATTTAGTTCAAATTGAATAAATTGTCAAAGGATCTCGAATCCTAACAATGTAATAGTTGTAGGAGAAGTTAGGATTACAAGCAGAAATTGTAGGATCTAAGTGGATTCGATCCAGACTTTATGGATCTAAAAACCTAAGTTTGAATTGTATTTAAGCAAACTAAGTTCGATTGTAAAAAAGGAGGATGAGAGAGACAAGAGAAAGGCGGAGAGAATGCACAGAATCGTTGTAGAGGAGATAAAGAGAATTCATTAATAAAAGTCTCTATCCATTATGCAACATTCTTATGTGTGTGAGACCATGTTTCATCCGTATATGATTATGATATCTCTATTCTCGTTGATAGAACACCTCTGATCTGTCATATTATTTCAATGATCCTTGGAATCGAAACAATCCTGTAATGGAATGATAATTTCATTCTGTAAGCATTGGGATTAAGGGTGGAGATCACAGTGGAACTCGAAGGGATCAAGGAGTCGACAGTGCCAATCATCCAGAAGACGGACGATCAAGATCTGATCGGAACCAAACAGCAAAGAATCAATGGTCCAGATCGTAGCGGAAGGAGGAGGGTTCAAACTCCAATGCGTTTAGTGTTTTCTGTTGTAGCCACGTGTCCGTCGATGTATGGAAGCGGAGATTTAAGGTAAGTACAAAAAAAAGTGTCAGTGGCGTTTTTCGTTGGGTTATGGTCATGGCGTGTGGTCGTAAGGTGTTTAATACCATGCAAAAACATATTTTCGTTGGGTGCTAGCAAACCAAAAAGGTACTTAATTCGCCAATTTAACAAGAGTCTGGTAAAAGGAACCGAACTGCCAATTATAGCGACAGATAACTAAATTTAGCTCTGTCTATCAGATTTCACTAACACCAGCTGCATTAAGTGGTATTAGAGCGAGATCTGAGAAATTGTAGTATTGTATATGAAAGGGAAAATTTATTTTTCACCTTTACCAGTAATCGAGGCAAAATAAAGTCTGAATAGTGATACTTTAAAAACAGATTTCTTACCCTCAGACATGGCTTTCAGAGTAGGACGAGGTAGAAGAGGTCGAGGAGGTAGACCTATAGCCAATGCAGAAGTATTGGAAGAATTGAGAAGTCTCAGAGAAGAGATGGAAGCCATGAGAGAAGCTGGAAGAAGAGATCCTGTAGCAGGTGATGTTAGTGAAAATGAACAGGAAGATGAACCTGAACCTGAAGAAATGACAGATGAGAATATTGGATTGAAGTTATTAAGGGCAGTCATTGGGGCTAGCTCAAAACCAAGATTAGAAGTAAATGCATATGATGGAGGGTTAAATCCTGAGGAATTAGTTGATTGGATAAATTCCATGGATAAGCATTTTAATTTTGCTGAAGTAGCTGAAGATAAAAAGGTAAAGTTTGCAGTGACTAGACTTAAAGGACATGCTTTACTTTGGTGGGATGGTGTACAAGCAGAAAGAAGAAGATTGCAAAAACAACCAATTAGAAGTTGGAATAGAAAGATTGCTAAATTAAAGGAGAAATTCTTACCTAAAGATTACCAATTAGCCTTGTACAGACAGATGCAGAACTTGAGACAAAGATTTCTTACTGTTAGAGAATATACAGAGGAATTTTACAAAGTGAATATTAGAGCTGGATACA
>ML788230.1:210764-224337 GCA_009831015.1 Picea engelmannii | reverse complement strand
AATTTACTGTGTTGTATTTAGTTCAAATTGAATAAATTGTCAAAGGATCTCGAATCCTAACAATGTAATAGCTGTAGGAGAAGTTAGGATTACAAGCAGAAATTGTAGGATCTAAGTGGATTCGATCCAGACTTTGTGGATCTAAAAACTAAGTTTGAATTGTATTTAAGCAAACTAAGTTCGATTGTAAAAAAGGAGGACGAGAGAGACAAGAGAAAGGTGGAGAGAATGCACATAATCGTTGCAGAGGAGATAAAGAGAATTCATTAATAAAAGTTTCTATCCATTATGCAACATTCTTATGTGTGTGAGACCATGTTTCATCCGTATATGATTATGATATCTCTGTTCTCGTTGATAGAACACCTCTTATCTATCATATTATTTCAATGATCCTTGGAATCGAAACAATCCTGTAATGGACTGATAATTTCATTCTGTAAGCATTGGGATTAAGGGTGGAGATCACAGTGGAACTCGAAGGGATCAAGGAGTCGACAGTGCCAATCATCCAGAAGAAGGACGATCAAGATCTGATCGAAACCAAACAACAAAGAATCAATGGTCCAGATTGTAGCGGAAGGAGGAGGGTTCAAACTACAATGCGTTTAGTGTTTTCCGTTGTAGCCACGTGTCCGTCGATATATGGAAGTGGAGAGTTAAGGTAAGTACAAAAAAAAGTGTCAGTGGCGTTTTTCGTTGGGTTATGGTCATGGCGTGTGGTCGTAAGGTGTTTAATACCATGCAAAAACATATTTTCGTTGGGTGCTAGCGAACCAAAAAGGTGCTTAATTCGCCAATTTAACAAGAGTCTGGTAAAAGGAACCGAACTGCCAATTATAGCGACAGATAACTAAATTTAGCTCTGTCTGTCATATTTCACTAACACCAGTTGCATTATCAATGATCCACGATCTCCTTCTAATCAACGACTCAGATTAAGTCGTAGTTTCATGTCTTTGTTGATGTGCCTATTTTGGGATTTTGGCGTTTCACATTTCACAACTTCGGGACTCTTTTGATGAAGAGTCTCGACTCTTGGCTCTTCCAACTCCCGGTATCCGAAACTCTGAAATGGAGTCAGAACAAATTTTTCGCGATTTCGCATTTCACGACTTCGGGATTCCTATGATGAAGAGTCTTGACTCTTGACTCCTCCAACTCCTAGTATCCGAAACTCCGAAGTGGAGTCTTTTACATTTCACGATTTCACATTTCGTGAATTCGGGTTTTGTGATTTTGGGACTCCTTTGATGAAGAGTCTTGACTCTTGACTCCTCCAAATCTCGGTATCCGAAACTTTTGATTTCCTGGTCTGAGAAACTTCGAAATGGAGTCTTTGTTGATGTGCATGTTTCAGGATTTCGTCGTTTCGCATTTTGCAACTTTAGGACTCCTGTGATGAAGAGTCTCGACTCTTGACTCCTCCAACTCCCGGTATCCAAAACTCCGAAATGGAGTTTATGCTTCTGATCTTTCCATGCCATCATCGTTGCTGATATTCCTTGCCTGCCTGTTTTCCATCAAATTAACAAGTACACTCTTGCACTCTACGTGCACCTCTGCACTATCTCTTCTGGTCTTCACGAGCTTTCTCTACTGTGTCTCCCCAAAATACTTCTGGTGCCCACCTGGCACATTGTACCTGTACTCAAGCCATCATCGTTGCTATACTTGCCATCAATGATAAGCATACACTGCCTGTAAAACATGCCAACAATCTGCCCCTTTGGCATTGATGGCAACAAAGGCACCCAAACCTGTTCTTTTCTCCCCCTTTGACATCAATTTCAAAGAAAACATGCTCCCCCTGAGTCGTTGCATTATTTTTCGGAGGTATCAGATATTCAATCAATACAAACTCCCCCTAACAGGATGGACTCTCTTAGGTGTGAGACGGGATGACACCCAACTTCTGTCGGAGATATTCAAATGGTGTCTTGGCTAGAGGTTTAGTAAAGATGTCTGCAATTTGTTCTGTGGTTGGAATGTAATGAACTTGAACAATCTGATTGGTGACCTGCTCTTTCAGAAAATGGTATTTTATGGGAATATGCTTGGTCTTGGAGTGGAATACAGGATTCTTGGACACACTGATGGTACTAGTGTTATCACAATGAATTGGGATCGATGGAACGTATTTTACCTCCAAGTATACAAGTGTCTGAATCATCCATAATACCTGAGTGCAATAGGTAGAAACAACAATGTACTCTGCCTCTGTAGTTGATAAAGAAATGGAACCTTTCTTTTTACTCAACCATGCTACTAGGGAATCTCCTAACAAGAATGCACCTCCACTCGTGCTTTTCCTTTCATCCATGCAGTTAGCCCAATCAGCATCTGAGTAGGCTGATAATTGAAAATTATGAATCTTAGGATACCATAGGCCATAGTTCATTGTTTCTTTCAAATATCTGAATATCCTTTTGACAGCTAGAAAATGACTCTGTTTAGGTGCAGACTGATATCTTCCTACCATTCCAACAACATGCATTATGTCTGGATGAGATGTTGTGATGTACAACAGGTTTCCTATCATTGAACTAAATGAACTTTGATCAACATCAGGTGAGTCATCATCCTTACTTAATTTGCATCCAGTAACCATAGGTGTGCCCACAGGCTTAGAATCTTCCATTTGGAACCTTTTCAACATTTCTCTTAGATATTTTTCTTGAGAAATGAACATCCCTTCAGACCTCTAAGTAATTTGTAGACCAAGAAAAAATGACAGTTCACCTATCATAGACATTTCAAACTCAGACTCCATGGCAGAAGAAAACCATTGTACCAATGAATCCTTGTTACATCCAAAGATGATGTCATATACATAGACCAACACGATGAGAAAATCATTATCCTTTGTTTTGATATATATATTGTTGTCAACTGTTCCTCTCTTGAACCCTTTGTCTTTGAGATATGTATCTAGTCTATGATACCAAGCACGAGGGGCTTGTTTTAACCCATATAAATCTTTCTTCAGCTTGTATACTAAGTCAGGGTTATCAGACAGTACGAAACCCTCTGGTTGTTCCATATAGACTTCTTCATTTAAATCTCCATTTAGAAAAGATGACTTGACATCCATTTGATAGACTTTAAACCTCTTATGACAAGCATAGGCAAGAAATATTTTGATAGCTTCTAATCTTGCTACGGGCGCAAATGTTTCATCAAAATCTAGTCCTTCTATTTGAGCATAGCCTTTACAGACCAATCTTGCTTTGTTCCTGACAACTTGTCCCTGTGTTGGAACAAATTTTGAAAATGTGCTCTACTCATTTGTTTTCATTCCAATTGTGTTTGAGAATCGCAAATTATCTCTAACTTGCATCAGATTGTTGAAGGAAGCTATAGCTGAATCCTAAGAATGGTGGGCTTGCACCTGACATTTGCAATTTACACGTGATTTGAGGAAAAGGAGTCTATGTCTCCTTCAACATTGGTTGAGGGTGAGATAGCTGCAGAACATGTGAAGGAATTCAAGGATCTCTGCGTTGTTCACATTCACAGCGTAGCGTAGCGATCATTCTTTTTTCTCGCCCATTGGAGAAGCAAAGAGGAAGAGGGAAATTTGATCTTTTTCATATACAGAAATGAGCTACCTATTACAAACTATTACAAGGAAACAAGACGTTGACAAGCTCATCGGGGATACATTGGACAAGGTTTTGGTTCTCCAATTCGGAAGGGCCACGGATGTTGTTTGCATGCAACTTGATGAAATTCTTGCAAAAAATGTACGTAAAGTGTCCAAGTTTGCATCGATAGTTTTAGTGGATGTTGATGCAGAGGAACCCAGTTTATCTCAAGTACTTTGACATTTCATTGATACCTTCTACGATCTTATTTTTTAATGCACATCATATGAATTCGCCCATATAATACCATTTCTCACGATGCCAAGAGGTTCGTGCGTATCTATTGGTGAAATATTTCTTTGGCGCCTATATCTGCTAGTGACGTTTATGGTGAAGTTTTTCTTTGGCTGATATCAAAGAAAAGTGCTTTTGTTTCCTAAATTAATTTCTGTGATAAATTGTGCTCTGTTACATCGGGTGTTCGGATATCTTTATGATCAATAGTAGCTCCCCAATACAGGTATCCAACTCCTCACTAATGCAGCATGTCAACGCTCATAATCAATATACCTCAGATACTGCAAGCCAGATTTCCTGTGAGACATCACCCTCTCCCGTACATCTATATCCAAGGCATATATTGAAGAATCATATCAAACAAGAACAACCATCAACAACATTCGTCCAAAATAATAATTCACGGTTTTTGCCTGGATCCCCCTCTCCTGAAGGGAAAAACTATGAAGCAGCGTGGATGAATACTTTCAGCGTCGAAAACAACAACATGGGAGCCTGCAGATTTTCAACAGAATTGAATGATCTAGTATTCTACAACAATGACTCACTAATACAGCAGTGAAAAGCTTGCAATTCTCTGTGATCAGTAGACATATATCATAAGATAAATTGACAAGATTCAGTTGATAGTCGAAGGGTTAAGATGGCATGACAGTGATGCAAACGGATAAACAAAGTCTCAAAATTTTTTAGATCCACGTCAGCGATGAGCTTGCGATGACTCGGATTTTTTGTTTCATTGATGTCATTTCCAACAAGTATCCCTTTGGAACCGAAGTATGAGAGCCGACCATTCCATGCTCGCATGCCATGACTGTGGGCCGCTTGCATCTATGGCAAATCCATTAATTCAATTCGTGTTCTGTGTAATGCCAACACCTCAGAAGGATTCAATCCCAGGAAAGATACCACACTTCCAGAGGTGAATTTGCAAACAGGTCTAACGACATGCATGCTCGGTGGTCAATCTGCTCTGTGGAGGCCTGTGCTCTCCTTGCTTCGCCGATGTAAACCATGGAACTGTAAGATCCATATTGTTTAAACATAGAAAAGAGAAGAATGATGTCGATACACAAGTCTATGAATATATCCCCAGAGAATAATCAGGCAACGTTTAAAGCGTTGACAAAAGCGTTTCAAAGAGAAAACCAACATCAAAGGAATCATCAATACCCCACTTGTCAAAACGATTAGTAATGGTTCAAAGAGCTGGCAGAGCATCTGGCAGTTTCCGAATTCCATGAAAATGCGCTGGAACACTTCAGAGACCTAAATGGATAGTTTGTTTTCTCTTCCATTGAAACAGTGGGAGAGATCAGGAGCGTACTCAATCTATTTCGGGCTTCCCTCCTTGCCTTGCCCGGAAAAAAAGTTATGGAAGAGACTGAAACATTCGCTAGTAGATATTGAAAAGAGACGATACAAAAGATTCCACCGTCCAGTCTTTCCCAAAAAATAGAATACGCTTTGGAAATTGGTTGGCAGTCAACTATACCTAGATGGGAAGCGAGGAGTTATATAGATATATATGGACAAGACACAGATATTCCATGGATGACATACGACGTGCCGAATGAGAAGCTCTTGTCCGATGCGATCAGGGTGGGAGATGTTGATTTGGTGAGAAAATTGATAGAAAAGGATCCAGGCTTATTCAACAAACCTCTAAACTCTTACCAACGGCTCACTTCCCTGCACATTGCTGCACTCTATGGCCGCGCTCATGTTATGGAAGTTCTACTGGAGACAGGATCCGAACCAAATGTGTGTGTCACCAAAGAAAGGAATCCGTTGATGGTGGCTTGCAAGCGAGGGAAAGCGGCATGCATAGAATGTTTGTTTCGATCCGGAGAAAATGTGCTGGCATTTGAAACATCTAATAGAAGAACTTGTCTGCATTACGCTATGAGAGGAGGCCATTGTGAATGCATTGAAGGAATTATAGATGCTTCACAAATAGGACCAGTTGTCGAGTCTTAGAGATTTGTACACTGTTAATATAATAAATTCTATCGGAACAACCCCTCTTCATATGGTTGCCCTAGCTGGAAAGGCTAGTATCTGTCGTTTACTGTTGGAAAATGGGGCATTTGTCTCAGCAACCACTTCTACATTTGGTTTTGGGCCAAAGCATGGAAGCACAACTCTTCATAGCATAGCTAAGGGGGGATCCATAGAAGTAATCCCTGATTTTCTCGCATGAGAAGCTGACCGCAAGCAGAGGAAACCCTGAGCAGAGGAAAATGAAGCGACAGTCCACCTGGAGTGATATGTCCTGCACATTGGTTGGAAGCCTTCTCAGACTTTTTAGAGGTTTCAAAGAAAAATCAAATGCGTGGATAACACAAAGATTTATCCCAGCTGAAAATACCCCACTCGTCAAAATGAGTAGTAACGACAGCGCATCCGGCAGTCGTGCAGTCCGGAGAAGGCAAACCGTTTCAGATTCTCGGGACACTAAGAGTTTTGTTTTAGATTTTTTCTCTTTTAAAAGAATGATGTATGTAACATAATGAAAGGGGGAGAACAACCCGGGAGCCTTTCGGAGGTTGGGTTTGTAATGCATTCTTTTTCAACAAATATAGAACATAGTGCCAAGAGATTCTATACTTTGTCACTGTCTAATTCTGTCTTTTTCCTGTATTATTGTCTCTGAAGTTTTCATCACTGCTCTTTCTTCCTTCCATTCATTATTTCATCTTGTAATGGTTACAATTTAGTAATACCTCTGCTGTAGCTAGTTTAAAGCATTCCTTAAAGTGCAGTTTTTCCTCTGTTTTGCCGCGAGTAGAACAAGACCTGCATCTTAATTGTTTTGCCTTATTTACAAGTTTTATTTGTTCACAGCCTTTCCTCTGTCTTTCTATGAGTGAGACAAGACCTGTGTTCAGATATTTGAAGTTTAGTGTTATTTCTTCTATTGAAAGGAAGACCAGATACTTGGCTTTTTCTTTCAGTTTTGTTCATCCCCTATCTTCTATCCATCCTCATGATTTTAAAATGAATTAGACAAACAAGGTCATGCCTTTTCGTTTCTGATCTATAAATGAGTGGAATGACTATTTTCAACCTAGTTCTAGAAGCCTCCTATGACTGATCAATCAACAAGATTTATTTCTTTTAAAAAATGTGCTAAGGCTTGGCTCTTTTACAACCTAGATTCAACTCTTGCGACAACATTTTATGGCGCCATTGCCGGGGACAGAGGATGAAGTTATCTTCCCTGGGATACGACAAAGTTCATATCTATCTCTTGATGGTGAACAAGGGATAGGCATTCAATTGGCTGTGATCATTCACCTGGCGACTACTTGGTTCGTAGACTCTACATGATTTTGTTGGCGACTCCACTGGTCTCAAATGACGAATTCGTTCGCTACTCAAATTATTGCAAGGTTTTCCCCTCTGGACTTTACAAATGTTTATGGCTTTCCAAACACTGTTCCAGACATTAAAATTTGGGCAGATATCCTTCCTAAATTTGGAGAATATGAGGACGACAATCCTGGTCAACATTTGTTTGAATTCCACAAGCTCATGGAAGAATTAAATGTACATCATGAAGATGTCCTCATGAAATTGTTTATGTTTTCATTGGAAAAAGATGCTAGACTCTGGTATAAATCCTTACCCCATTCCAGTATTCCTTCATTGAGATTCTTTCACACACTTTTTCATCAACATTGTAAGAGGATATATTCTGCTGAAATCCTTTTTGAAGATTGTTGTGATACAATTCCTCTTGAGGAGGAGGAAGACAAAATAGAAATTTCTCAAGTTGATGAAGATGATCAGTATGAGGAAGAGTTGGCTCATAAAGATGCTGGATCTTGTGAACTTACTCAAGAAGAAGATATTCGGCATTGCGGTCAACCTGCAAAAGAGATAGAAAGGAATGATTGTTGTTTTATTCAGAAAATACAGAGACCACCTTCTCCTTTAACTAAAGAAGAGAAGGGTTTGCTCCTGCACAACTATGTTGCAGTCCCCACTCACACATATTTACATCTTTCACACAGTCCCAGATATGAGTGTCAAACTTCTTCCATTTCTGAAGATGTAAATCTGTTTTTAAATGGTGACAGTCAGGTATTTCATGGAACTTTACAGGAAGTTAGTGAACCTATTTATGATGATTTCCTACCAGAAGATCATATTTTAGACTCTGCCTTGTTTCATGAAAAATATATGGTTGCCATGTTTAATGATCCTGAGCATCATAAATCAGAACATAGAGTAGTCCTGGATGTTTTAAAATCTCAAGATGATATGTTTTTCCATGACCCTTTTGCTGATCTTTTAGATTCATTTAATGGAGGAGTATGCTATGTCATGAATATTTGGTCACAAGAATTGATGAAAGTTTCGAAAATCCATGATCACCAACATGTCAGATGGGAGTTGTCAGTTTCCTTTTTCAGCCTTCTCGAAGAAAGTGTGAGAAAATTTCAAATAAGTAGACAATTATTGGATTGGCTTCACTGGCATTTTCGTATCATTTGATTCAGTGAAAATTTTTCAGTAGTTAGAGTAGGTGATGTATATAAATAAGCTTGACTTAAAGCATTAGATTACATTGGTGGTTTTCAATATGTTTTTCAGTTCAGTTTTGAATCCAGTATGGTTTTGTTTTAAAGCATTACGACTCCATAGCCCAATGGATGAATAAGTGGGTTTCGTTCCGAAAAGATGCAAGTAAAGTGACAGGGTTTAGGATTTGATAAGGATGATTTCGGGTCGCCCAATGGATGAAGGCACTTGGTATACTATTCTTGGCACTTTCAAGAAAGAACCATCCCTAGATGGAGCCTATGTTGGAACACATTTTGAAAATGTGCTCTACTCATTTTTTTTCATTCCAATTGTGTTTGAGAATCACAAATTATCTCTAACTTGCATCAGATTGTTGAAGGAAGCTATAGCTAAATCCTAAGAATGGTGGGCTTGCACCTGACGTTTGCAATTTACACATGATTTGAGGAAAATGAGTCTATGTCTTCTTTAGCGTTGGTTGAGGGTGAGATAGCTACAGACCGTGTGAAGGAACTCAAGGATCTCTGCGTTGTTCAAATTCACAGCGTAGCGTAGCGATCATTCTTTTTTCTCGCCCATTGGAGGAGCAAAGAGGAAGAGGGAAATTTGATCTTTTTTATATACAGAAATGAGCTACCTGTTACAAACTATTACGAGGAAACAAGACGTTGACAAGATCATCAGGGATACATTGGACAAGGTTTTGGTTCTCTGATTCAGAAGGGCCACAGATGTTGTTTGCATGCAGCTTGATGAAATTCTTGCAAAAAATGTACGTAAAGTGTCCAAGTTTGCATCGATAGTTTTAGTGGATGTTGATGCAGAGGAACCCAGTTTATCTCAAGTACTTTGACATTTCATTGATACCTTCTACGATCTTCTTTTTTAATGCACATCATATGAATTCGCCCATATAATACCATTTCTCATGATGCCAAGAGGTTCGTGCGTATCTGTTGGTGAAATATTTCTTTGGCGCTTGTATCTGCTGGTGACGTTTATGGTGAAGTTTTTCTTTGGCTAGTATCAAAGAAAAGTGCTTTTGTTTCCTAAATTAATTTCTATGATAAATTGTGCTCTGTTACATCGGGTGTTCGGATATCTTTATGATCAGTAGCAGCTCCCCAATACAGGCATCCAAATCCTCACTAATGCAGCATGTCAACGCTCATAATCAATATACCTCGGATACTGCAAACCAGATTTCTCGTGAGACATCACCCTCTCTCGTACATCTATATCCAAGGCATATATTGAAGAATCATATCGAACAAGAACAACCATCAGCAACATTCATCCAAAATAATAATTCACGGTTTTTTCCTGGATCCCCCTCGCCTGAAGGGAAAAACTATGAAGCAGCGTGGATGAATACTTTCAGCGTCGAAAACAACAACATGGGAGCCTACGGATTTTCAACAGAATTGAATGATCTATTATTCTACAACAATGAATCACTAATACAACAGTGAAAATCTTGCAATTCTCTATGATCAGTAGACATATATCATAAGATAAATTGATGAGATTCAGTTGATAGTCGAAGGGTTAAGATGGCATGATAGTGATGCAAATGGAGAAACAAAGTCTTGAAATTTTTCAGATCCACATCAACGATGAGCTTGCGATGACTTGGATTTTTTGTTTCATTGATGTCATTTCCAACAAGTATCCCTTTGGAACCGAATTACGAGAGCCGATCATTCCATGCTCGCATGCCATGAATGTGGGCCGCTTGCATCTATGGAAAATCCATTAATTCAATTCATGTTCTGTGTAATGCCAACACCTTAGAAGGATTCAATCCCAGGAAAGATACCACACTTCTAGAGGTGAATTTGCAAACAGGTCTAACGACAGGCATGCTCGATGGTCAATCTGCTATGCGGAGGCCTGTGCTCGCCTTGCTTCGCCGACGGAAACCATGGACCTATAAGATCCATATTGTTTAAACATAGAAAAGAGAAGAATGATGTCGATACACAAGTCTATGAATATATCCCCAGAGAATAATCAGGTAGCGTTTAAAGCATTGACAAAAGCGTTTCAAAGAACAGACCATCTTCAAAGGAATCATCAATACCCCACTTGTCAAAACAATTAGTAACAGTTCAAAGAGCTGGCAGAGCATCTGGCAGTTGCCGAATTCCATGAAAATGCACTGGAACACTTTAGAGACCTAAACAGATAGTTTGTTTTCTCTTCCATTAAAACAGTGGGAGAGATCAGGAGCATACTCAATCTATTTCAGGCTTCCCTCCTTGCCTTGCTCGGGAAAAAAGTTATGGAAGAGACTGAAACATTCGCTAGTAGATATTGAAAAGAGACGATACAAAATATTCCACTGTCCAGTCTTTCCCGAAAAATAGAATACGCTTTGGAAATTGGTTGGCAATCAACTATACCTAGATGGGAAGCGAGGAGTTATATAGATATATATGGATAGGACATAGATAGTCCATGGATGACATACGATTTGCCGAATGAGAAGATCTTGTCCGATGCGATCAGGGCGGGAGACGTTGATTTGGTGAGAAAATTGATAGAAAAGGATCCAGGCTTATTCAACAAACCTCTAAACTCTTACCAGTGGCTCACCTCCCTGCACATTGCTGCACTCTATGGCCATGCTCATGTTATGGAAGTTCTCCTGGAGACGGGAGCCGAACCAAATGTGTGTGGCACCAAAGCAAGGACTCCGTTGATGGTGGCTTGCAAGCGAGGGAAAGTGGCATGCGTAGAATGTTTGTTTCGATCCGGAGCAAATGTGTTGGCATTTGAAACATATAATAGAAGAACTTGTCTGCATTATGCTATGGGAGGAGGCCATTGTGAATGCGTTGAAGGAATGATAGATGCTTCACGGATAGGACCAGTTGCTGAGTCTTAGATATTTGTATGCTTTGTTAATATAAGAAATTATATTGGAACAACCCCTCTTCATATGGCTTCCCTAGCTGGGAAGGCTAGTATCTGTCGTTTGCTATTGGAAAATGGGGCATTTGTCTCAGCAACCACTTCTACATTTGGTTTTGGGCCAAAGCATGGAAGCACAAATCTTCATAGCACAACTAAGGGGGGATCCGTAGAAGTAATCCCTGAGTTGCTCACATGAGAAGCTACCCGCAAGCAGAGGAAACCCTGAGCAGAGGAAAATGAAGCGACAGTCCACCTGGAGTGATCTGTCCTGCACATTGGTTGGAAGCCTTCTCAGACTTTTTAGAGGTTTCAAAGCAAAATCAAATGTGTGGATAACACAAAGATTTATCCCAGCTGAAAATACCCCACTCGTCAAAATGAGTAGTAACGATAGCGCATCCGACAGTCGTACAGTCCGGAGAAGGCAAACCGTTTCAGATTCCTGGGACACTAGGAGTTTTGTTTTAGATTTTTTCTCTCTTTAAAAGAATGATGTATGTAACATAATGAAAGGGGGAGAACAACCCGAGAGCCTTTCAGAGGCTGGGTTTGTAATGCATTCTTTTTCAACAAATATAGAATAGAGTGCCAAGAGATTCTATACTTTGTCACTGTCTAATTCTGTCTTTTTCCTGTATTATTGTCTCTGAAGTTTTCATCACTGCTCTTCCTTCCTTCCATTCATTATTTCAGCTTGTAATGGTTACAATTCAGTAATACCTTTACTGTAGCTAGTTTAAAGCATTCCTTAAAGTGCGGTTTTTCCTCTGTTTTGTCGTGAGTAGAACAAGACCTGCATCTTAATTGTTTTTCCTTATTTACAAGTTTTATTTGTTCACAACCTTTCCTCTGTCTTTCTATGAGTGAGACAAGACCTGTCTTCAGATATTTGAAGTTCAGTGTTATTTCTTCTATTGAAAGGAAGACCATATACTTGGATTTTTCTTTCAGTTTTGTTCATCCCCTATCTTCTATCCATCCTCATGATTTTAAAATGAATTAGACAAACGAGGTCATGCCTTTTCGTTTCTGATCTATAAATGAGTGGAATGACTATTTTCAACCTAGTTCTAGAAGCCTCTTATGACTGATCAATCAACAAGATTTATTTCTTTTAAAAAATGTGCTAAGGCTTGGCTCTTTTACAGCCTAGAGTCAACTCTTGCAACAACACCCTGCTCATTCAACTTATTCGTAAAGATCCATTTGGAAGCAATGATATTTTTACCTTCAGGTCTATGAACCATCTCCCATGTATTGTTTTTCTCAATCTGATCAAGTTCTTCATTCATTGCTTTAACCCAATGGTCATCTTTGCTAGCTTCATTAAAATTCTTGGGTTCCAGCATGGATATGAAAGCTATATGTGATTGTTCGGTGTTTTTGATTATCTTTCTCCTGGTTTGTACACCTTTGTCTTTTTCACCAATTATCTGACTTGCAGGATGATTCTTTTGAGTGATTCTGGAGGAGGAATTTGAAGTTGTCTGTTGATTTTAGTCTGTATGAGTATCTGTGTCTTCATATGATTCAGATTATTCATTTTCTGATTCTTGGACCTATTCATCTTTAGCTTTAACTGTTTCCTCTGTAGAAGAGTCATTATTGTACACCTCTCTTGTTGGGATTCCTTCATCAACTTTTATGTCAATACAGTCAACCATATTAAGCAACCTCTTATTATAGCATTTGTATCCTTTACTGTTTTTAGAATACCCTAAGAAGATACCTTCATCATCCCTATCATCATATTTGCCAAGGTTCTCATCATTATTCTTTATGTAACATTTACTCCCAAAGGCTTTGAAGTGTTTGATTGAAGCAGGTCTCCCATACCACAGTTCATAAGGTGTCTTGTCACTTTGAGGTCTGAGGTGGGCTTTGTTAAGAACATGGATTGCTGTGTGTATTTATTCTACCCAGTAGGTTTGACCAATGTTCTTCTCATTCATCATTGACCTGGTCATTTGCTGCACTGTTCTGTTTTGCCTTTCAACTACATTTTGTTGTGGAGTTCTTGGGATTGTGTATTCTCTCTTGATCCCATGCTTATCACATAATTCCTTGAAATCACTTGACATAAATTCTCCTCCTTTGTCTGCTCTTACTTCCTTTAATCTCTTGCCTGTTTGATTCTCTATTAAAGCCTTAATTTTTTTAAACTTCTCAAATGCTTCAGCTTTTTCCTTGAGAAAGGAAACCCAAGTAATTCTGGAGTAATCATCAATAATCAACAT
>ML788230.1:128161-166987 GCA_009831015.1 Picea engelmannii | reverse complement strand
AAATCATCCTATTGAGCTCCATGTACATCGACCCTTTTTCCATGAACTACATCTTTATCTAGAGTGGGATTTCTTCTAGCAGCCTTCTTCTAGGACCTTCTGTGAACTTCTTTTCAACTTCACTAAAAGAATCAATGTACTCTATAGAAAATTAAATTGTATATCCTTCCTTCACCCGAGAAAACCAAAAATCAATGGCTTGAGTCCACTTGTTGTCTAATGCCTTCAACCTATCAATCGTGGCTTGATCCAAAACTATCGACTCTAGTGGCCTTAAAGAATTATTAGTGGCAATCTTCCTTTTCATCCATTCATACAATAGACAAGGGAATTTACCAAAGAAAATTTCATGCATATCAGTGTAGAGATACCCATATTTCCATCATTCCATGTTGACATTCAAAACTTGAGTTTCCTTCCGAGAAAACTCATCTTTCTTCAAAATAATCCAATATTGAGTTTCCTCCCAAGATGGACACCACCTTATTATTTTCCTTCATCACTCAATACAAAACCTTCAGGTCCTAGCAACGAAACCATATGTTGGATCATTTCACACTTGCACATGTCTTTCTTGACACTAGGGGGTTGAAGACCCAGGGTTTGTATAATGTTTGACCAAACAAAACCCCAAGGAATCGACATATCAATCCTTATCCAAAGACTGAATAAGGTCTCACCCAAGATTCCATGAGGATCATAGAAACCATCTGGTCTTATGTAAGGGATGAAGCACTAAACACACAGAGATTCATTCAAGATAAAATCCATAAAATCCATTGTATATTACTTTAACAGTTAATAATGTATAACATAAACAAACACATCCAATAGACACATGAGTAATACATCATAAGACCAGAATCATTGCAACTTTATTATCTACACTACATCACCACAACCATACATTAAGAAATTCATATATTAACAACAATAGATCCCATCTCTTTCATGCATTTCCTTATTGTTACATTACATCGTGCCATGCACATCTCTTCAAGCTCTATAGAAAGGGAAGAATAAAAATTACAACTAGAGACATTGCAAATCAATATGCTCATAGTGATCTCCAAGACATTGATGAACAACAACATCAACAACCAAATGACTAATGAGATAAATATCTTTTTGTTGTTGTTTCTCCCTTTTATTTGCTCCTCATCTTTAGAGATCAATCACTTTTAGTTCTGCTCCACTTTCTCTACTAACTGCCAATCCCACATGCTTCTATTACCCACATGCATTCCACGTCGCCTCTTTGGAATCATGGAAATATCAACTACCTTTCCATCTCATCTTCTTTCTGCTCCACGATCCCTCATGTTGTCTGTAGTAATCATTCAAGGATATTTCTCGAATGTGATTTTCTTGATTCTAGCTTGCATGCGATGTCTTCTTGGATTCTAGTGTGCATTAGCAAACTTGTGCCAGCATGCATTCGAAAAAAATAACAAAACTTGATCTGGAACACATGCCTTTTTTCCCCCTTTGCACAACTTCTTGAGCACGAACAAATTGAGATGGGCATGCACAACCACTTTTTGCGCGCATGATATTTACCCAAAACTTTGAGTGCCAACAAATATGTTGAAGAAGAATAACATAGTTGATGTAATTTAGTAATAGATGGAAGTCAAGAAGAATTTGTAAGTTAGACCAACAATATTTTTTTTAAGGCTAAGTCCATGAAATCTTTGGAGGAGCTGACATAAGAATCCATAAACCAAGTTGGAGATTGAAAAATTAGAGCATGGAATTTGGTCAAAGGATCATGACCGACCAAGAGTTTAGTCATGAAGAATAATCTTCTAGAAAGGGATCATTTGAATCAAAATTTGGAGTTATTAGACATTATGAACATCGCCATGTGAGTTGGAATTCACAACAGGTATGGAAATTTATCAATTGATAGATAAGAAACATATCTACAAGATTAGAAGTATACGAAATCTATAGATGTATCCTTATGGATGTGGAATCCCAAAGGTTATGTAAGATTGCTTTTGTAAACAGTTACTAGTTGACTTATTTTAGATTAATGAATACACTGGAGTTTCTTCACATGATGGATCTCCTTAAAACCTATTGGCCTTATGAAAGTTTAAAAAAAAATCCCAATTTAAAATTTACACCTCACATCTATGAGGCACATATCTACTTCATGGCACTATCAATGCCATGGATGAATCTCAAATATTTATTACAACAAAAAATAGTTCAAATATGTCCAATATTTTACCAGGTAAGCTTGAGAAGATGAACACTAAAAATATACTTGAAGGAGAGATGAATATCACAGTCCTACTGGCACAATCTCAACCAACACATAGATCTGAAATTTGTTTTGTAACAACACTAAATATAATTTCTGGTTTTTTCTAGGCATGCTAAAACACGTAAACATTGACTTTATGTGCTTGTCGGTGCATGGATTTTGTGTTGTATTTAATATTTCTCTCTCCAAGAATTAACATGTGGTATTAGAGCATGGGTTGACCTGGCCTCTCTCATAAGAGTGGTATGATGTTGGGAGCATGGGAAACACAAAATGAAGAATGGTTCATGGGTATATGAATCATGGTAAAATGGCACATGGAAATGAATTATAAGGATTAATTTGAAGAATTTCAAAAAGCACATTGAGGAAGAAGTGCTCAGTTAAGGAGTGCTTGATTTGGCTAATTGTATTTGGAGCAAGATGGTTGCTCATAATGAAGCTGGTTGGTCTTTCATGGTATTGTGTGCTTTGACATACAATTGTAAATTATTATTTTTATGGAGTTTATTTTTTTATCACATGTAAAATGGGCATATCACTATAAGACCTATTTAGGCATGCATACCCCTGGCTTAAATGTTCAATGGTGTAAATTCTAGACGTAGACTTAGGTTCTAGAGGGGGGGCATGTTGTAGTCTCAGAACCTCGATAAATAAACTTTGTGGGGGGTAAGTGAATATCCCAAGTCAAGTTTAGAGGGGGGAACGTTGGGTTAATCTTGACTCAATCATAGAGTAGATAAGATAACATTGATACAATCAATGATGGGTTTACCATTGGTGATTTACAGGCCCATGGTATTGGGTAACCCATGGTATTTTCCAATGGGATTATATGTGATGAAGCCTATTTAAAGGCTTGAAGAAATCCATTGTATAATGCCTCAAGCGACCTAGTGTTTGGATGGTTTAGATAAGGTCAATAAAGATATATATCTTGAGTGTTGGTTTTCTTGGTTAAGGGTTTCTAGGGTAAACATTGACTTTATATGTTTGTTAGTTCATAGATTTTGTGTTGTATTTCATATTTGTCTCTCCAACAATTAACACAAGAAAATCACTCTACCTCCCCTCATGTACCATGTGGTCCCAATGCTCCTAGGGCCAAGTCCCTTCCTCCTCATGCCTAAGAGTCCTCCACAAGTTAATCAACCTCATATGTCCAACACCCATCCTCCTCGACATGTGTTCTTCTATAAGATGCTAATTGCCACTTAAGATACTACATCCATAAGAAGTGTGCTTCCTTTAGGGGTGAATCCACGAAGATGTGTCCCAATTTTTAATGAAATGTAGCAATGAAAAATTGATATTGTGCATATTTTTTAAATTGAAGCCATAGAAACCCATACATGCCCTATGAATTTTGATGTGCAATAAAAAAAAATTGTAAAGAAATGTGTTGTTTTTCTAATGATGTTTTTCTGATGATATTTTTCAAAAAATATGAATGTCATTTAATGCATCAAATTTGAATTTAATTAAATTCTTATTCTTGCAAATTTAGGAGAAAGTTAACACGTGAATTTTTTACTAACACCCAATTCAGTGTTCAATGTATAATTTAAAAAAAAACTAAGCAAGCACAATCCATATAGAATATAGTAGTGCCCTCTTTTTTTTCTCTTTCAAAAAATGATATTTTTTTATAATTTTTTGATGTTGAAAAATTAATATTTGAATAACATTTTATACACCTTTTCATTCCCAACAAACAAAAAAATATCATGTTTATGTAAAATGAAAAACCAAAAATTCCCTTTCGAAGAGGAAGCATCCACAAAATGCACACATATTTTTCATAATTTTTTGGTTGTACAGTTTTCTAGATACATACTTTTCTCTAGGGGTTGTCGCTACTCGGGAGAAAAAAAGTTTGTATAAGTTTTAGAAAAAAAAAATTTAAATATATAGTATGAAACAAAAAATGGAAAAATGTATATGTCTATTCATAGAACATTCAATAATGAATCTATAGACATTAAGTCTACTACCTTCCATGGAAGAGAAGAAGGGATTTCACCTCCTAGAATGTGTAGCTCTATGAAACCTTGCAAAAATGAGGAAGGATTTTTCCTTAAATGATGTTTTGACCTCGATCAAGGGCTTTAAAATACCTCAATCAAGGGATTTTAAAAACCTTCGATTGAGATATTTTAAAACCCTAGATCGATGTATTTTCATCATACATAGTTCACTTTTGTTTAAAAATCTCTATCAAGGTTTTGTCTCAATCAAGAGTTTATGCCCTTGATTGAGGGTCTACATTGGCCATTTTCTCAAACTTGCCAAAAATTACAATCAAGATTCGTGGATTCACCCTTAGCACATATCCCGAGGACAAGCATCCAACTATAATAGTCCTTCCAAATGTTACTTAACCAAAAACATATAAGATACAATAAGGGGATAATATTTCACCATGCCCTCCACATCATAGGAAGCACCCTGTAACGTACCCAACCACCAAGATGGGTCTTTTTACCTCTATTCTTAGCTCTGATACCACAAAGTAGCATTAGGCGCATAAAATTTTCCCCTATGCATGAGGATTATAATCCTCCTTTAGCTCATACTCTTGCATTTTCTACTAATTATTACCTTGTTGTAATTTTTATTTTGTTTCCATATAATGTTGATCTGATTTCACAACTTTCAAAAATATGTCTTTTAAATCAGATTTATACATGCTAATGAATGTAGTATGCATCTCATGCACCCACCCTCCTATTGAGTTCATCAAACACCTTGTTATCTTTCCCTTTTATATGCTTTATATCAAAGTCATCTTCACCGGGGAATTCCAACCATCTAATTTGTCTGGTATTCAAAGTTGATTGTCCAAATAAATATTTCAGACCACTATGGTTTGTATTTAGCTCAAATTTTTTCCCATGAGGTAGCATCTCCGCACCTTCAAATCATGCACTATGTGTGCCAATTATAAATCATGAGTGGCATATTTTCTCTCATGCTCCTTTAATTTTTTGACTCGTAGCATATCACATGCCCATTTTGACTAAGGACTCCATCGATCCCTTCCTTGCATGCATCAACACACACAACAAAATATTCATTTGTATCAACAATCCTTAAGATTGGTGCACTTGTCAATAAATATTTCAAGTGATGAAAAATTCTTTCGCAATCAACAGTCCATTCAAATATCACACCCTTATTTTGCAAACAAGTGATCGAGTGTGCAATCTTTGAGAAACCTTCAGTAAATCTTCTATAGTAACCTACAAGTCCCATGAATGACCTTACTTCTGAGACATTCCTTGGTACTTTCCATCCCTCAATGGATTTTATCTTCTCAGGATCTACTATTATCCCTTTCTCTGAAATGATATGGCCCAAATAATGTATTTGTCTATGATAAAATGAGCACTTGCTTAATTTTTAATACAATTGATGCTCCCTCAATAATTGTAGCATTTTCCTCAAGTGTTGCTCAGGATATTATTCAAACTTAGAGTAGATAAGAATTTCATCCTCAAGTGCTGCTCAGGATATTATTCAAACTTAGAGTAGATAAGAATTTCATCCAAGAAGAAAATGAAAAACTTATCCAAGTAATTTATGAAAATATCATTCATCCAACACATAAAGAAAACTGGTGCATTTGACAACCCAAATGACACCATTGTAAACTCGTAATGGCCATACCTCATCTTGAATGCAGTCTTGTTGATATATTCTTCTTTAATTCTTACCTGATGATAGCGTGATCTGATATCGATCTTGGAAAATATCTTTGCATACTTTAGCTGATAAAAAAGATTATCTCTTCCTGGAAAAGGATACTTGTTCTTCACTGTCACCTTAATTAGCCACCTGAAGTCAATGCAAAGCCTCAATGCTCCATCTGTCTTTTTCACAAACAACACTGGAGCAACCCAATGTGACACACTTGGCTATATATACCCCTTCTTAAGAATCTCTTCAAGTTTCATTTGCGATTCCTTCAATTTTGGTGTACTCATCCTATAAGGAGTCTTGGATACATGGGCTTCTCTAGGAATAAAATTAATAGAGAAATCAATATCTCTCTTTGGTGGAAACCCCCGTATATTTTTAAATACATCCTCAAATTATTTTAGGATTGCATAGTCTTCAATATTTGGTACTTTGTCTTTAGCTGCCTCTTCCATATGAGCTGCAAATATTTGGCAACCTTTCTTGAAGCTTTTCTTCAGCTGCAAGGCTGAAATTTCTTTGATGGCTACAACCCTTGGAATACCTTTAACTATCCTCAAGTTCCCTTTTTCATCCAAGCAAGTAAATGCCTTTTTATAAAATTCTAGCACAACATGATTCTTGTCCAACCAATCCATACCAAGCAATCATATGAACACAAAGGTATGATATTCAAATATACCTTTGTGCACAATGCATTCATGTCCATTGGAAATCCCTTAACTAACTCATTAATTATTATTTTAGCTCTTGTATCCAACTGCACTAACCAATATTTACCAATATTTCTTCTTGGAAAATGAATTCTTTCCACCAACTTAAGATCTATATAACTATGACTAGATCCTGAATCAAGTAAAATAACAATAGGTTGATCGTTGATCTTACCTTCTACTTCAATCATATGAGACTGAAATTTAGCTTGCTTGTTGTCCTGGGATACATAGATCCTTGGCATGCTTCTGCACATATCCTCAATTGTATCATCCTTTTTGCATTGTGAGTAGTCCTCACTTTTTCACTTCTATAAGGGAAATATCTATACACGTGACCTCCCTCACGAGCCCAACATTTTATAGGTTGTTTTCTTGGCCTCTTTCCCAAATTTTATGATATTCTAATTTCTAGTATCATTTTGAGTTGGCTACCCCTAAGAATTATTTATGAAGAAGGGTGGCTTGTTCCCCTTCTTCATATTCTCCATCTTACCTTTCTTATTATCTTCCCAAGCCTTTTGGAAATTTGGTCTTCCTCTATGATGATCATAGAGGCACTTGGCTCTTCTTATTTTTTCATCCAATGTCAATCCACTCATGAACCTTTGAATATTCACCTGTTCATCCTTGATGAAGTCAACATACTTCAACAGTTCTAAAAATCTCCTTTCATAGTCATCCCTGGTCATGCTCCCAAGCTTGAGTTCAAATAAATCCTTCATCTTCCTATCATAATAACACTTGGTCAAGTATTTCTTCTGAAAGTACTTCTTGAACTGCTTCCAAGTGATATTCTTCTCATAAATGTGTTTTACTTGCACAAGTTTTTCCCACCACATTGATGATTTTTCCTCCAACTAGTAAATGGAAATTATTCCTTCTTCCTGTGAGGAGAAATTGTATAACTGGAAGTACCTCCTCATCCCCAATAGCCAAGTATTTGCATCTTCATCTCGTTTGTGTTCACCATCAAAGGTAGGAGGTTTAATCTTATTCATTTCTCCTTTTAGTTCATCCACCCCGGACCTCTTCTTATGCTTTCTGACATGAGATATACTTGGACTGTTGTATGTCCTTCTAGTTGATTGCCTTGGTGAGTGATGATGATGTCTACCTACACTCCTAAATTCTTCCCTTCTTATAGGAGGTATATAACTCTTGGAATTGCTTGCTTCTATCTCCTTACCCATTTTCTTTTCTACTATGTCCAAGCTCTGCAACAACTTGATGTTGAAGCCATCTTGCTACTCTTTAGATTTCATAAGCCTCTCATTATCAGCCTTATAACTTTTCACATCTCTTTGCAAAATCTTAATAGTCTCCTCCAAATTCATGCTCTCCTCTTTGTTTGTCCATGCCCATTGGATTTTGTCCTTGCATTACCCATGCTCATACCCAACCCCTTGACGCCATCTTCAAAGTTATAAGTTCTTTGTTCATCTTCCATGCTTATGGTCTCTGATCTCTCTGCTAAATTCTTCTTGGTTCTATTTGTACCCTTATTTCTGCAAAATGTGCATGCAATATTATTTGATAGACCACGGTAATTTAACAAATCAATCATTTTATGCACCATTATTCCCTTTAAATGCACCAGAAATATCATTTTTGATTTCTTGTGAATTTTACTACCTCATTTACATTTCTAGGAAAACACATGGACTTGTCTGTCCAAAAACTTTCCAATGATTGTTCTCTTGTATAAGTTTTAGAAAAACATAAATTAAATATATAGTATAAAATAAAAAATGAAAAAAATTATATGTCAATTGATAGAGCATTCAATGATGAATCAACAAACATTAAGTCTACCACCTTCCATGGAAGAGAAGAAGGGATCTCACCTCTTATAATTTGTAGCTCCATGAAACCATGCAAAAATGGGGAATGATATTTCCTTGAATGACGTTTTGACCTCGATCGATGGATTTAAAATACATCAATTAAGGGATTTTAAAAACCTTCAATTAAGATATTTTAAAACCTTAGATCGAGGTATTTTCATGATAGATAGTTCATTTTTGTTTAAAACTCTCAATCAAGGTTTTGTATCAATCAAGAGTCTATGCCCTTGATTGAGGGTCTACATTGACCATTTTCTCAAACTTGTCAAAAAGCACAATCAAGATCATGAATTCACCCTTAGCACATATCTCGAGGAAAATCATCCACCTATAATAAGCCCTCCAAATGTCAATCAACCAAAACAATCTAAGATACAATAAGGGGATAACATTTTATGATGCACTCTACATAATAGGAAGTACCCTGTAATGTACCCAACCACCAAGGTGGGTATTGTTACCTTTATTATTAGCTCGAATACCACAAAGTAGCATCCCCAACCCCAAACTGGACCATGCAACTAAAAATTTTGATTCTCTAATACCATTAAATTAATAACATGCTCTGCATAAGTAGCAATTTATGCAATGCAAACATACAATTCATGCATAAATATGTATAACAAGAACATATAGAATTCACATAAGCATTCACAAAGTAAATAGCATAAAAACATAGATAAAATAACACTTATCTTGTTAATAATTCACCAACTACATGCAAACCTCATACTTTCCTCCCATCCATAGACTCTGATGCTCATAAAATTCTAGCTCCAATCCCAACAACGGTCACCTCTTGTTTGACTTTGATTTTGAACAATTCATTTTCATATTCTCTATAGTCAACTGCAATATTTTGCAATGTTGTTTCAATATCCTCATTTCTATTGGCATGTTCAACAAGACAATTATCAATGTCATCTTCAGTATATTCAATCATACTATTGAAATTCTATGTTGATAATTTCTTTAATTTTTCCACACTTTTTTCGAACTATTTTCTTGTTTGAAGCATTGAGTTTGAGATTAGTTTTCGATCTTCTACTTCAATGGTGTTGCCCACAAGATCTAATCCAGTCAATTTAGAATAAGCTTCAATATTTTTGGATGTTAATTTATTGAGTTCATTTGATAGTTCCCTTAATACATTAATTCTTTGAATCCAACATGCCTTTAGTTTCTTTATACGATCTTGAGAAGGTAAGTCTTCTTGTTTTCTATCATATTCATTCATTACTGAGACCTTCATAATGAATGTAGTAAGTCCATCCTTGAAAAATCCTTCATAATTTTCAATATCATCTTTCAAATATTATTTGGTGTTTTGAATCTTGGAACCAAAATAATCAAAACTACTTGCTAGATCCCATGTATTTAAAATAAGATACATTATTTTCTTAATATTTTGTTCAACATAACTTTTGGTTGCAGCAAGTAAGCTTGAAGTCCCTTTTAATCTTATACTTGATTTTGGAGTTTTCTCAAAACTCTTTCCAAGTTGAATTGTAGCAACAAGGGTGGCTAATATTGGTGGAGGCATTAAAGTATACTCTAATTCTTGTATCCTTTATTTAAGTCTAACATTCTCAGCTTCCATATCATCTATTGAAACATCTAGAGCATCTCATGTAACCTTAAAAATCTTAGCGATTCCAGATGGAAGAATGTTTTAAATGTAGAACAAGTTTTGCCCTTTTTATTTTTTGAAAGGGTTCTTTCAAAAATCAATTTTCTTGAGTCTTTATAAAAGAAAGCGTTATGTACGGAAAATGGTTCTTCTTCTGAAAAATCTCCGTCTTGCATAGCGAGTTCGACCACCAGTTGTATATTTTCCTGTACTCATTCTTCATCATCAAGGAATTGGATATTTTCTATATAAACTTCTAAATCCATGTCTTTGATATGGATCTCTCTCTCAGGTATGTGCTCTTCAGTTTCTTGTTGATAATTAGTCCTCTTTCCTTTTACTTTCAATTTATGAGATTTTTCCAATTTTCCTTGAGGAGGATTTTTATCACCTCCATCATCTGAATTATTCATTGAAGACTTTGCCTGCTGAGATGTTGTAGATTGAGAGTTCTTTTTGGATATGGTGCTCTTTTTGGAAATAATAGGAGACTGAGCATTCTTTTCATTAGAGGGTTTTCCTTTCTGCTTATATTAGTTTGTGGTACTTATGATGGTTTCAATATCACTTGCTTTCCTTTCAATACATTCAGTCAGAGGATCATGGTTGTCTCCTTCTTCTTATCCAAATATAAAAGTATTAATAAGTGTATTATTGAATCCAACTGATACCATGTGATCATGAAAAATATGATTAGGGTCAAAACCCTTAATCTCTTTTGCAAATTTCATGTTGTATTGATCAAATTATGTAGCATATTCATCAATTTTAGCAGTTCCTCTTAGAAAGATTTTGTCGACCTTCCAAGGTAGTGGGATAAAGTGCTTCTTTTTTTTCTCATAGAATAAATGAAACCATGACTTGTATTGCCTTGTCACATCAAAAATAAATAATCTATCTGGAACATAATAAGGAAGATAAAGGGGTTTTTCATGCGAGCAGTAGATCCTTATAATATTGCATTTTTCCATTTCTTCTACAATCTCCTTATTATCCAGAAAATTTAATGCTTCCTGTGACAGTCTCGATGTATTTTATCCAAAGACCAACTTCTTAAAGATAGACACAAATTCATTATATACTTCATAAAAGTAGTGAACAACATTTTGCCTCCATAGGGCTTGACACCACATTGTGACATGGTCAACATTACAATTTACCATGTTCCCTTTATTCAATCCCTTGAATATATGAAAATAATTAATAACAAATATCAAGTAGGAGGCCATGTAGAACTTCTTAGTGTCTTTACAATTTGACAGTTGCGAAGAAATTTTAGTAGAGATAATTTTCCCAAATAAAATATCATTTGTTCATGGACTGTAAAATATAATATATAAAGAGCCAACCTAAGAATGGTTTATGTAGATTCTTTTCCTGTAATTCTAGTAAAATCCATGCTACTTCTCGATAGGTATTTTTGAAGGATCTTCTAAAAATTCATGCAAAATATCTAATCCATTGTTCTTCTCCTTAAGGAAACTTCTAGCTTTGTCTCCTTTGAATGTAATAGTTAGATCTGGTAATTTTAACATTTTCCTAAAAGTTGAAGGTGCTAAAGAGATATGAGATATGTTGTGTAGTAGAATTGCCCTTCGATTTTGAATAAGATTGTCAATGCACCGGGAGACTATGATCCAGATTTATGAGCTGAATGAAAAGAATAATAGATTGAATACAATAACATAAAGATACTGAGAACAATGACTTCTATTGAATAAATAAAATAGGCTGAAAATGTAAAACTGCAAAAATGAAAACAAATTGCTCGAATGGTGGTAGCTATATCTAAGAAGAGATGTGGCTGCTACATGCATTGGTCTTAGCAGAATGATTACAATGAGACTCCAGAGGCATTTTTAACATTAATCATGAATTCCAAAACCCTAGACATCCAAAAACCCAACCCTAGACATCCAAAACGTTATGTAGTCCCCGATGGTTAAGTTGGTACCTCAACTTCCTGGGGTCGTAAATTTTGCATACAGCCTTCGTTTTAGGCATGTGATAGCCCATTGGAAAGGTATTTTTGAGAACTACACATTATTCCATCAAATTGTGACTTGATCTATAGTTTGACTGTGGCAAGCCAAAACAACACTATTTAGGGCCCCAAAACAACCTTGGAAGTACAAAAAGATGTACTGACATGAAACAATCCAAAACAAGCCATTTGGATTAGATGGGAGGCCACCAATATCCACCTGGAAGCTGTGTAGGGATTTAGACAACCTCAAAAGTGTAGAAACCACAATTACAAAGAATTACAAAAGAACGTATTGAACTAAAAACTGTCAAGAGGAGCCAGTTGGAATAGGTGGGTGGCCACCAATATCCACCTAAATAGTCCTCCCCACTTAGGAAGCAATGTTCTCCATTGCATTGAGTTCCCCCATCAGATGAGGAAACTTCTGCTGAATTTTTCCCCGGGTGAGCCACTTGCCTTGGTGTAGGAGCTGCCCTGCCTTGACAACTCGATAAAGTTGGATCCTCTGCTGGCGAGTGCCCTTGACCCATGTATCAACTATCTGATTAGTGGATTCATGTTTCATAAAGTTAGGGTCGAGCTCTGTTGGTGTCAATTGTTCTGTGATCTCTGAGGTGGCCAATAATGGTGGAAAATATGGTCGAAGGAGGTCCACATTGAACATTGGGTGCAAGTCAAGGAAGGGTGGAGTGTTGAGCTCAAAATAATTGCTACCCACAACCTTGGTGATAGTGTAAGGCCCATAGTGAAGTGAGAGGAGCTTCCAATGGGGCCATGTAAGGCGCTCTTTCTGCAAATGTATCCAAACCTTATCTACCACCTAAAACTGGTGCGGTACCTGGGTTGATCATGGTGCTTCTTGGACTTAGAATTGGATTTCTGCAAAATCTCATGGACCTGTTGGTGGATGTGTTGAATCCTCTCAATGAATCTGGTGGATTTTTTGTCCTCGGAATTAACATGGGAAGATTATTCTCGTGTGGTTGCAAGAGGTAGTGAAACATCAATGGGACCCAAGGGTTGGAATCACAACCCCACCTGAAATGGGCTATGGAGAGCCATGTTGTAGCTATGTTGAACATAGGGAAGACTCCCATCCCATGTACGTAGATTCTTAGAGTTGTAAATGCACAGGATGTGCAAAATCATCCGATTGGAGACCTCTGTCTGGCCATCGATTTGGGGGTGGAAAGAAGTGGATTTAGTGATATTGGTGTTCAACAGTGACTAGAGACTCGAAACAAATGTGTTGAGGAACCCGTTGTCCCAATCTAAGGTGATGGTCTATGGTATCCCAAAATAGACCCACACCCGTTTGAATACAAGCTTGGCAATATATGTCGCTGTGATGCTCTTCTTGCAGACTGTGATAATTTCCATCTTCGAAAACCGATCAACCACCACAAATACACAATCATTGTCATGCTAGGTGGACGAAAGGCCAGACATGTAATCCATCAAAATGGATTCCCAAGGCCTCTTGGGGGTAGGAAGAGGGGTGTATAAGCATTTCTTCTTGATGGATGGCTTGGCGATGGCACATACAGTACAAGATATGATATACTTGCTGACGTCTTGTCGAAGTTTTGGCCAACAAAAATATTTATGTAGAATGACCATAGTTTTCTCCATGCCAAAATGTCCTGCCATCTGACTGTAGTGATCCTACCAAATCATATTTGCATGCTCGCTTATGGGAACATAGAGGTGGACTAGATGGCATATCAGTCAATCCTAGATGTGAAAATCAATGGCATTCCCTCCTGTACCCAAGAGATGATAGGTGGTGGAGAAGTCAGGGTCACGCTGATAAAGTTGGGGCCACTCAGATGCCTCATGCTCACAGGAATGGAGCACTATGGTGAGTTTAGCAATGAGAGGGAGACTAAGACAGTCATCGACATGATTTGTGCTCCTTGTTTTATACTTGATGTTGAGATGGAATTTCTATAGGTATGTGGACCAATTTTTATGGTAGTCATTCTACAACTTCCTGTGTGTCTGTATGAACTGTAGAGGCTTGCGATCAGTGTGGATGATAGTCTCCTTTCCCATAATGTAATGTTTCCATTGACGACAGGATTACACAATGGAATACATTTCTTTGTCATAGGTGGGGTATTTAAAGACATTATCTGAGAGTGTATCACTATGGTATACTACTCGATGACCATGTTGAGTGAGAACTACACCTACAACATAGTCAGAGGCATCAATCTCAATCTTGAATGATTGTTGCATATCAAGTAAGGAGAGTATTGGAGCTGAGCACAAGCGATGTTTTAGATCATCAAATTCTTGTTGTTGTGCCTGCACCCATGCAAACTTTGCCTTATCACCACCCTTGGTTACTTGGCTGAGGGCCCATGCAATATGGGAGAATCCCAACACAAACCTTTGGTAGAAGTTGGAAAGTCCCAAGAAGCTCCGAAGATCGATCAGTGTGGTCAGGGATGGACAGTCATGAATGACTTGGATCTTAGTTGGATCCACATGTACCCCGTGCTCATCAACAATGTAGTCCAAGTATTGGACTCTGTTCATTCCAAAGGATCATTTTTCCAAGTTGGCATATAGCTTGTGCTACCATAGAGTGCCCAAAACATGTTGAATATGTTGCATGTGCTCCTCCCAAGTTCTTTTGAAGATGTGGATGTCATCCATATATACCACCACAAAAGAGTTGGTGAAGGGTCTCAATACATCATCCATCAATCTTATGAAAGTTGTTGGTGCATTTTTTAAGCCAAAGGGCATGACCAACCATTCGAAGAGACCTTTAGATTTGAAATTTGTCTTCCATACATCAATTGGTTCGATGGGAACCTGGTGGCAGCTAGACTTTAGGTTAATCTTGCTAAAGAAATCCCCTTCCTTGAGTTGTTCAAGAAGGTCATCAATTTGGGGAATTGGGCACAGGTTCCTGACTGTGATTTTGTTTAATTCTCTGTAATCAATGCAGATCCGCTAGGTCCCAGATTTATTCTACACCAACAAAATAATGCTTTTGCAAGGGGAGGAGTTGGGTCATATGTGCCCCTTTTGAAGCAACTCTTGGATTTGGTGCTTGATTTCTTCATTTTCCATCAGTGAATGACGATAAATAGGACCATTAGGAAACAATGCACCAGGGGGTTAGATCAATTGGATGCTTGACTTGTAAGTGTGTCAGTACCCTAGTGGGTGAGGAGAAGAGATCTCTGTATTCTTCCATGATCCCGTCCACTTGGTTTTGCTGCAAAGAGAGGCTTTGTGTAGAGGTCACTGATATGGTGACGACCTTCTTCTTACTACGAGCATGGAACACAAAGAAGATGAACTTCCCGGTCTGTGAAATGACCTTACTGCATTACTTAGCAAAGATTAAAGAAATAATGGTAGGCGATGCTACCTCTAGTATTCTATACAATTGTCTACCCAAAGTAACAATAACACTGCAGGGTCTAGATTCATACATAACATGTCACTTCCACAAATATGGTTGGCCTCAAAGAACATCACAAAATTCAAGGGGATACATATCACACAATACCTCATCTTTGAAGGTCTTGATGTTGTAGGGAAGACGACATTGTTGGTTGACACAAAGATATCATCCTTGGAAAAGCTAGTTGATGGTGTAGGGATATGGGTGTGGTGTTATCGATAGGTCCAATTACTTGAAAACCTATGTTGAAATTAGGTTCTTCTGACTACTGCTATCGACAATGAAATGTGGTGGAGTCCCCTTTACACACATATGTGAGTGAAAGAGGTGTTCCCCTTCCTCTGGTTCTTCTGGTTTACTTGGTTGGACTTTAGTGGTAGTGACCATGGAACTGGGTTCGACATCGATGATCCACTTCCCACTTTCTGGATTTGATTTGGAGTCAGAATATGCCTCTGACTCGGAATCTTTCAGCTCAGCCACCAGTGACTGCTTGGAGTGAAATTCTTCGGTTTTGTGCCAAGGTATTTTATGGTATTCACACCATTTTCCTGTGTCCTTCTTTGATTTCTCATTACCCTTCTTGGGTTGCATCTTGGACTGGTTGTCTTGAGAGTGACCATCTTTGCTCTGTCCCTTGTTTTGTGGGTTGGGGCCGCCTTTTCCCTACTTTGGCTGTGAGGAGTATGAAGATACAAACTCATGCCTCTTCTGCTTAAATTTCTACTTGATCTTGACAACATATGCCGCACCTAATGATGTAATATCTAGAAACTCCATTTTTGTTTCAATGTATCTATGCAGATAACCGTGGTATTTGAGCACCAAATGTCGTTAAGAGTCTTTGATACCCAATTTGGTGTGCAGGGTATGGAAAATATTGGTGAAATCATGTATTGTTTGGTCCCTTTCTTGACGCAGTGTGGTCCATATTGTGTAATGGTCCTCATAGCTTCCAACAAGGTACTATTGTTCTTTAATGGAATCCATGAAGGAATCCCATGTGGGGGTGACCACAAATATTGCAGATTCCTCTATGGTCCTTTTCTCAGAGTAAGTATCCCACCAGTCCTTAACATGGGGGAAAACCTTGAGGAGCACAAAAGTAATATTTTCCCTGTCAGAAAAATTGTGGACCAAAAAATACCATTCTAGCAGATTCAACCATTTATCTACAACATCCACATCTATCAAACCTTCAAATAATGGAATGTCAAAATTTACTTGTACCTTGAAGAGGGTTTCATGGATGCTTGATGAAGATGAATCTCTTGTGGGAACTCGTCGAAGGATCTATTGAATTTTAATTCTTAGCTCAAGAACATGTAGTTTCTTTTCAATTTAGCATGAACTTGAACCATAAACAATGTAACAATACAATACACAATAGTTGTAGTAACCAAGATCACAAGAAGAATAACCATGAACAAGAAAACAAGAAGTTATTCTAGGAAAACCCTTCTCAACCAAGGGAAAAAATCCAACAATCCTTTTCTATAGAGTAAATAGAAGATCCCCCACACACCAAAAACCCTACAACACAAAAGAGGGTGCTCTATGACCAAGAAAACTTTTGCCTAAGAGAAGTGCACACTTCAGCCCTCCAAGTAGGCATTGAGTTTATGATACAATGAAGAGTGAGTGATCCACAATGGGGATCAACTCTTATTTATACATGACTTATCACATCATATGGATGTGTCTATTATCACTAGGGCCGACTTGTAAAACTGAATGATATAATTAATATTTACACAATATTAATTATCTTTACATGGTGGCGTCGACTTGTACGCTTTACAATAAAAATTAGGGTTACACAATAATCTTACTCTTAGACAATATAGCAAGGGATCCACACATCCTCTAGTGCTCAACCACTAGGGACACGTCCACTTGTGCTCATCCACAAGGACATCACTCTCAACATATCAACTCAACTAAGTCCATAGGAGTACCATTTGGAGATCCATCTCAAGTCAACTCAACTAAGTCCATATGAGTCCAACAGGAGACCATCTCAAGTCATCTCAACTCAGTCCAGAGGAGCATGAAAAGAGACCACACATGTCATCTCAACTCAGTCCAAAGGAGTATGACACACCCATGACATGGGCTTTCACATAGATCATCTCAAGTTAGTCCAGAGGAGAACGACCTGAGAATGTCATATGAAGTTGCAATCATCAACACTCCCTCTCAACTAGGGAGGCATTCTCCACCAGGCCAAGTATCTCATTGAAGTACTTGAACTTCATCTTGGCAAGTGGTTTGGTGAAGACATCTGCAACCTTCTTGTGTGTAGAAAGGTACTGCACATGTACTTATTTCCTATGCACCATATTTATGATGTAATGATATTTGATCTCAATGTGTTTCGATTTATCATGAAACACATGATTCTCTGAGATATTCACACAAGTATGGTTATCACAATGCATAATGGTGGAATCCATATAATGTCCAAATAAGTCTGCAAGGAGATTGCGAAGCCACACTGTTTTGCAGACTGCCACACATAATGCAATGTACTATGATTCTGCGGTACTCAAATCCATAGAAGTGTATTTCTTGCTGCACCAGAAAACCATGGCAGATCCCAAAGTAAAACAACAACCATATGTGCTCTTCCAGTCCACTGTGCTCCCTGCCCAATCTACATCAGCATATCCCTCCAATCTCATGTCTACACTGGAGGCATATCTCATTCCATAACCAACTGTGCCTTGTAAATATCTCAACACATGCTTCGCTACTATCCAGTGTGTCTGTCTCGGCTGACTCATAAACTGACTAAGTACACTCATTGCATAGCATATATAAGGTATGGTGTTAACCAGATACATCAATTATCCAATCATTTGTCTGTAAAGATGTGGATCAATCTCTCATGAATCAAAAGAATCCTCATTCATTTTCTTCAAATTCATCACCATCAGTGTAGGCATGGATCTGCAGTCTGTCATCCCAAATTTCTTCAATATCTCCATTATGTATTTTCCTTTACTCAAGAAAATATCATCAGTCCTTTGCCACACTTCTAGTCCCAAGAAGTAGTGCATCATACCAAGGTCCTTCATCTCGAATTTAGAAGCCAATGCACGCTTGCATTCAACAATAATGCTTTCTGAACTGGTGAGGAATAAATCATCAACATATAGAACCAAAATCAAGCACTTGTCACCAATAATGTTGTAGTATAGGTTTGGATCAACAACACTTTTGCTGAAGTCAAACCTCATCAAGTATCCATCAATATTCTCATAACATGCTCGAGGTGCATGTTTTAGTCCATATAGGGCTTTCTTCAAACTACACACATGAGAATCCTTCTCATGTATCATGAATCCATCTGGATGCTTGATGTAAAATTCTTCCTCAATCTCAACATTGAGAAAGGTTGTATTCACATCCATCTGATGTATTCTCCAACCCATGGATGCTACAAGGGAAATAATTGTACGGATGGAAGTGTATCGAGCAATAGGAGAAAATGTATCCTCATAATCTATTCCCTCTACCTGAGAGAATCCTCTACCCAAAAATCTCACTTTGTACTTATCGACACTTCCATCAATTGCATGTTTTATCCTATAGATCCTCTTGGAAGTCACTACAGACTTCCCTTCCATCCTCAGAACAATATCCCACATGTCATTCTTCATGATGGACTGATACTCTTTGGTCATGGCATCCTACGAAACCTGTTGACCTGTTGCTTCTCCATGAAAAGAAGGCTCAGTATCAATGATGTGGATCATGGTTGAAACACAACTCAAAAATATATGTGGTATCTTTCTCTCTCGGATTGTAACATGAGGAGTTGCATGTACCTCTACCTCTTGTAGAGTCTGTCAAGCCCATGCAGGCCTCTTCTGGCCTATTGTAATGTCTCTGCTAACATCAATTGGAGCTACGAGATCAACTAGATCTATAACTGTCGCCCTCTAAACTGTTGAAGGGGGAGAAGGTATTGTCTCTTCCTTCTTCTCACTATCAATCTCAATCTGATATTCTCTAGATATTCAAAAGGCTATCTCTTTTTCAAAAGTGACATGTCTGCTAACCTCGAGCTATCTATGACTAGGGATGTAGATCTAGTATGCCTTTGAAGATTCATTATACCCCACGAATGTACCCTTTCTTCATGAAGGTTCTAGCTTGGTCCTCTTTTCCTTGGGTATATGAAAGTATACTCAACACCCAAATATCCTGAAGTGTCCAACCTCAGGCTTCACTCTGGTGAAAGCTTCTTCAAGAGTCATGTTCTTCAGAATCTTATGAGGACTCATGTTCTGAACATACATAACTGGCATGGATGCCTCTGCCCACAAAATCATAGGTAGATTCTGATCATGTATCATTGCTTTGGTTTCCTCAACAATTGATATGTTGTTCCTATATGAAACCCCATTTTGCTGAGGTTTATAAGGAATGATGTACTCCCTCTTGATCCCTTCCTCAACATAGAAATCATTGAAATCCCTGGAGGTGTACTCTCCTCCATTATATGATATCAACACCTTGATTCTCCTCCCGATCGGGTTCTCAACCTGAGCTTTAAACTCTTGAAATATCGCAAGGATTCCATCCTTGGTCTTCAATAAGTAAATCCACGTCTTCCAAGAGTGATCATCGATGAAGAGCACATAGTACAAATATCTGTTCAAGGAAGCAATATTCATGGGTCCACAAACATTTGTATGTATCAAGTCCATGATCCCATTGGATCGACTGTCATTGCTCAAAAAATACCCCTTGACATTCTTTCCAAGAGCATAACCTCTACAAATTCCATCATGCTCGATATGTATCTCTGGAAATCCTGTCACCATGTTCCCCATAGTGGTAAGGGATCTATAATGTAAATGAGAAATTCTCCTATGCTATAGCTCGCTCAAGTTGATGGTATAATGTAACAAGTCCTGGACTGGTCGGATAGTTAATCTATACAAACAGTTTTCTTGAACACTAATCACCCGAGAAGAATCCATGTGTGATTTCTTGTGCCATGCAAGAACTTTTACTTCAGAGAAGGTAACCTTGTAGCCTTTATCCTCTAAGGCAGAAACAGAGGCAAGGTTCCTTTTCATCCTAGGTACATATAGTACCTCACTTGATTGAAGAGGTATGTCAGAATCTAGTTGGAAACAAGAAGTTCCAACTCCCTTCACAGTATATCTAGCATTGTCACCAAGCACAACATTCAGAAAAGACTCATTCTCTACAAGGTCTGTAAGATGTTCTTTATATCCAATCATTTATCTGGAAGCTCCACTGTCAATCAACCAAATATCACTATCAGTAGGAATGGTACCTAAGAGTGTTGAAATGAAGAAGAATGCTTCATATTTTATGTCTTCATCTCTCTAAGGTGATTCTGAATCAACATATGTAGTGGATTCATGTTGTCTTCCTTTCTTCCTCGTAGGACAATTTCTCGCAATGTGTCCATACTTTTCACATTTGAAACATTGAATCCTTGAAATGTCTTTTCTATGTTCATGACCCGAAACTGCTGAAGTATTCTTGTCTTTGAATGATTTGCCAAATTTTCTTCTATTTCTTCTGCCTTTCTTTGTATGAGAAGCAAGGGATTGATTGTCATCATGATGGGAGTCTTTCACTCCTTTGGCTACAAGTCTGGTTTCCTCTTGAGTGCAGTCTGTCCATAGATGATCAAATTTAGGTAAATATTCTCTTCCACTGATACTTTGAAAGAATGGTTCCCAATTTCTTGGAAGAGCATTGAGAGTAATCATGACAAGTTCTCTGTCTATTATTGTTTCTCCAATGGCACCTAGCTGATCTATGATCTCTGAAATCTTCATGAAGAAGGTAACAATGGTGTCATCTTTCGTCATCTTGATATTTTCAAGTTGGTGTTTCAATGTAAGAGCTTTGTTTGTGTCGTTTCTCTCAAACATCTTCTTCAATGCATCATACATTTCATAAGTTGTCTTCAGGGTAGAGATGCGAGGTAGTAGATGATCTCTTACTGAATAGATGACTATCTTCCTTGCTTTGACATCGTCTGCCTTCCATTAAGCCTTCTCTTCACTGGTAGTTGTTGCTAGTATATTATTTTCTATCAATCTCAATAGGTCATCCTCTTCTAGAGTGATGTGTAATCTTGACTTCCAGGAGATGAAGTTTCTTGTTCCATCAAGCCTATCTTCCACAAAAGTTTCATTCCTCATGGTTTGCATATTTTTTCACAAACCCTAACGGCTAGGCTATAAACCCTAATGTTTTTCAAGAGGAGGTTTCTAGGGGTTTATTGGACTTATGAATACCACCAAGAAACCCTAGAGAGTCAAATAATCCTCAACAAGCTGCAAAAATGCTTCAACGTTCTTCATAAACCCTAAAACCAAAATTCTGTAGAAACCCTAGGGCCAAAAATCAAAACTCCTTCAGTTTTTTATCTGAGAGTTGTAGGAGGTGCGCTGCTCTAGGAGGTACCTTCCTGTGAAAAAATTAAGCCCAACATTCATGGGGAAAGTGCTAAAATTAGCTTGACAAGGAAAATGGAAGGGGTCATTTTTGTAGTTGCAACAAGAAGGTGACGACTAGCTTGGAATAGCTTGTGCAATGGCTCTTCAGGAACACTGCTCTGATACCGTGTTGAATTTTAATTCTTATCTCAAGCACATGTAGTTTCTTTTCAATGTAGCATGAACTTGAACCATAAACAATGCAACAATACAATACACAATAGTTGGAGTAACCAAGATCACAAGAAGAATAACCATGGACAAGAACACAAGAAGTTATCCTGGGAAAACCCTTCTCAACCAAGGGGAAAAAGCCCAACAATCCTTTGTTATAGAGTTAAGAGAAGATCCCCCACACACCACAAACCCTAGAGCACACAAGAGGGTGCTCTATGACCAAGAAAACTTGTGCCTAAGAGAAGTGCGCACTTCAGCCCTACAAGTAGGTGTTGAGTTTATGATACAATGAAGAGTGAGTGATCCATAATGGGGATCATCTCGTATTTACACATGACCTAGCACATCAAATGGATGTGTTTGTTGGAACAATAGGGCCGATTTGTACAACTGAATGATATAATTAATATTTACACAATATTAATTATCTTTACATCATGGGGCTGACTTATACCCTTTACAATACAAATTAGGGTTACACAATAATCTTACTCTTAGACAATATAGCAAGGGATCCACACATCCTCTAGTGCTCAACCACTAGGGACATGTCCACCTGTGCTCAGCCACAGGGACGTCACTCTCAACAGATCAACTCAACTGAGTCCATACGAGTACCATCTGGAGAGCCATATCAAGTCGACTCAACTAAGACCATAGGAGTCCGATAGGAGACCATCTCAAGTCATATCAACTCATTCCAGAGGAGCACAACAAGAGACCACACATGTCATCTCAACTCAATCTAGAGGATTATGACACACCCATCACATGGGATTTCTCATAGATCGTCTCAACTCAGTCCAAAGGAGAATGACCTGGAGAATGTCTCATGAAGCTCCAATCATCAACAAGATGTGTGCAAAGTTGTCCATCATTTCGTTCCTTTGTCGTGCAAGGGCTTCCTCGAGAAACATTTTAAAAGGATATCCTACTCCATGATCTTTATTCTTGTCCCCCATGGTTTTTTGTTAGCTTCGGCATGGACGATCTTGCAAAGGCTTGACTGGTTCGAGTCCCAACTTCTTGTACCCAGATCTTGTCGGGGACATGCAGAAAAAAATAAAATTGAAGAACAAACTGCTCTGATACCACTGATCCAGATTTATGAGCAGAACGAAAAGAATAACAAACTAAATACAATAGCACAAAGATACTGAGAACAACAACATATATCCAGTGAACAATAAATTCTATTGAATAAATAAAATAGGCTGAAATTGTAAATCTGGAGAACTGAAAACAATTTGCTCGAATATTTGTAGCTATCTCTGAGAAGAGATGTGTCTGATATGCGCATCCCTTTAGGAAGAATGATTACAATGAGGCTCCATTGGCCTTTTTAACATTACTCATTAATTCCAAAACCCTAGACATCCAAAAACCTAACCCTAGAAGATGAAATGCCAAAAGTTATGTGGGTCCTGATGGGTAAGTTGGTACCTCAACTTCCCGGGGTCGTAACTTTTGCATACGACCTCCGTTTTAGGTGCATGATAGCCCTTTGGAAAGGTCTTTTCGAGAAATACACATTATTACATCAAGCTCTAACTTCGTCTATAGTTTGACTGTGGCAAGCCAAAAAAAACTGTTTAGGGCCCCAAAATGGCCCTAGAAGTACAAAAATATGTAATGACATGAAAAAATCCAAAATAAACCACTGGGATTAGATGGGAGGCAACTAATATCCACTTGGAAGTTGTGTAGGGCTTCAAACATTCTCGGAAGTGTAGAACCCACAATTAAAAATAATTACAGAAGAATGTGTTGAACTAAAGACTGTCAAGAGTAGCTAGTTGGAATAGGTGGGTGTCTACCAATATCCACCTGGATCAAACTATGTATTTGCAATTGAAAACTTCGAGAACACATCCATCTAGAGAAATACTTGATGTATGAGTCTTATTTTAATTTCTTCTAGTAGAGGCAATGTTGTGAAATACCAGTAAGACCTTGACCAATGAAAATTGTAATCTTCTCATGCGAAAAGGTTCAATGTGTCCATAAAATTGTTTCTTTCTTATGGCCATTCTAGTGTAGCTAGCGAACTTTGCATATAATTTCTTAGAGTATTGGAATATAATCTTCTTCAGTAATATGACTTAAGTCCTTTTCAATGGAGAAGTCAATACAATTAAATGATATTACCTCAAGAAGTATGCAATCAATTACGATCTTTTCAGAATTCAATTAGCAGTTACTTTCCACAGGAATAACATTAAATAGATCTACAGAAATGTGACAAAGGTAATGGATATAGAATAGTGGGTTGGCAGGGCAACATGCATGGAATAAATGTGAGGATGAGTTTGCGAGTCCGCAAACCCACGGTGTAATGGATACAGAGAATATTATATTTAAGGGCCATTATGAGGGTCATGGAAGTTTTGGTGTATTTTGTTAGTAGCGGACTTAAAAAGAAGAGCAAATGAACCCGTGAATCTTCCATAAAGGATATGAAGAAAATGGTTAAGTCTTGGTGCAATTTGTATGCAGCGAAGAAGAGAGATGTGTTTTTTAAAACACGAAGTTCTTTTTGAAAGAAAATACACCCGCTGTGAATGAACCTACCATGACTCAAAAAATTTCTAAGTAAAAAGATATAAGTAAAAAGATATAAGAAGAGAAAAAGTATTAAGCTACGTATAGATCAACAGGGTGCAATCCATAATTTAGTGCCTCTGTATTGAAGATTTGGAATACAACTTCTCTTTTAATGATGATGTCAATATTTGAAGGAGCCATGGATGATATCATTGTGTTAGGAATATTCTCGCCATGTCCATTAAATGAAGGGGCAAGTTTAATACCTTAACATGCTAGCAAATTATAAAGTTGGTGTTAGTCATTCGTGAGTGGGATTAGGATTAATTAATTGTTTCCATATCCATATGTAGCCTCCTAATTAGAATGTTATGCCACATTTCCATTCTCAAGTACGTGGTCGTTTCCATTCTTAAATAATTAGCTATTTCCATTATCTAGTAGTTGGTTGTTTCCATTCTATAATACGTTGCATGGTATTTCCCTATTTCTCCACTCTCTAGACATTTTGGTTTTCAACCATGAATATGTAATTTCATCATAAAGAAATCATAATAGAGTGCAATTGATTCCTTGCACCTATTGCAACCCAGTGATTTCTCTTCTGAATAAGATTATATGATGTGCATTGAGGCGTGTACGAAGCTCTTCCTGCACTATTGGTATAGTGACTGCACTATATTAAGTGGCATTCTAAGACCTCACTGTGTTTGTGCTCTCTAAATATTCAGAAAATGATATCTGTACTTATAGTCATCTGTTTTTCTAGGTTGAAAAAATACAGGGATATTTATAAAAAATCTGATCTTTCTTGTGAAACACAGAGAAAGGGTGTATTTGCAGGAGTAGCATTTACAATGTTCACCTTGATTCTGAGCAAGTTGTACTGTGTGAGCTTTGCTATGGCCAAGGAATGTGGGTGGGCACCATATGGTAGAGAATCTGCTATTTCAATGAGCAGCTGTGATTAAGAGCAAACTTTGGAGTAGAGAAGTTATCACTTTATTCTTTGTGTTGTATACATTGTCACTATTAGCAGAGAACTGTTTCTATACTATAAATATGTATGGAGAAGAGGGTGTTTATTATAAGTTAATATTCAAAAAATGTATTCTTCGTTTGTATGGTGCAAAAAAATTTAGATTTCATTGCAGATAGATGTTTAAGTATTGAAACTTCCATATTGATCTTTTTTGCCAATTAAAATGCCGTGGTCTAAACATTTTACTAAACCAGTATAGATCCATCTTAACAACTGGGTTCTAAGACTAAAGGGATCAAATCTCTAGAGGTGCAAACCGTTCCTTTTGCAAAAGGTTAAAGTAGACATACACAATTTTCATTTACTTAATTTTTTTTATTATTATTTAAGAGACACACATGTCAGCTCCACTTTGAATTTAGGCAACGTTGAATTTAGGCACGGGCCTAAAACTGAGCTGTAGAATGGGCCACGTTGAATTTAGGCACGGAATCACACATCAACCTAACACTGAGCTCTAGAATGGGCCTCTCAACCCAATGACTCTTTTCTGGTGATATTTTCTGGGGATTTTTGCTCGAGATCCGGTCAGAAATTGTTAGATCCCCAGATTTGAGCGATTATTTCTGTATAATCCTGTTAGATCCCTAGATTTGAGCGATTATTTTGTATAATTCAAGCCCTAGAGGTTTTTCAACATGCTGAATCCATTTCTACATTCATAAATGAAATTTAAACAACAAAAATTAATAATTTCCTACAAATTTATATCTTCAAAATCAAACAGAAAAACCATTTCCTAAAACAACACCAATTAAAATTATTTGAAAAACTCATTTCTTTCAACACCAATTAAAATTATTTGAAAAACTCATCATTGATTACCACAATCTTAATCTCGATTACAAATTCAACCCATCAAACAGGTATGAAGCAAAGTCAACGTTAGTCAACGGATAACTGATATGAATCAAAGTCAACCTTAGTCAAGTCAGATACCCCTTGCATGGACGGAATATGTCATCGATTTAAGTTCAGATATGTGTACAAGTCTGTTTCAATTCAACATCCATTTCTAATCATGATAACAATTTCTAGAAAAAGATCTATAAATAGATAGCTAAATAATGAGTCTCAGGCTATACTTCCATACAAATAACAACTTCCAATCCAAACGTCATCTTTCACTATTCTCCATGATTTTACTCTGATCGCGCTGCATATCGCTCCACTTTTTCATCATTGAGATTAATTCCGACCATGGCTTCTCCTAAATCACAACTAACCTCAGCCAGAACGTTGGGGTCATTATAGTGAGTTACAGCCTGTACAATTGCTCGAGCCCGGCGAGCTGGATCRCCGCTTTTGAACACGCCTGAACCTACAAAAACTCCATCACAACCTARCTGCATCATCAAGGCAGCATCAGCAGGWGTAGCAACACCTCCTGCTGCAAAATTCACAACAGGAAGCCTTCCTAGCTGTTTGGTTTGCCTCACAAGCTCATAGGGAGCAGCAATTTGTTTGGCAAAGGTAAAAACTTCATCGTCATCCAAGCTCTGAAGCTTACGTATATCACCCAAAACAGACCTCACATGTCTTACTGCCTCAATAACATTACCAGTACCAGCTTCTCCTTTAGTCCTGATCATAGCAGCTCCTTCAGAAATCCTTCTCAGTGCCTCACCAAGGTTCCGGCAGCCACAGACGAAAGGCATGCGGAAATTATGTTTGTTGATATGGTGCATGTCATCTGCAACAGTGAGCACTTCACTCTCATCAATGTAATCAATACCAATGGCCTCCAGAATTTGGGCCTCAGCAAAATGACCTATTCTAGCCTTGGCCATGACAGGGATGGTCACGGCACGCTTAATTTCCTTGATAAGCCCAGGATCACTCATCCGAGCCACTCCCCCTTGAGCTCTAATATCAGCAGGGACTCGCTCCAGTGCCATCACAGCAGCAGCCCCAGCTTCTTCAGCTATTTTAGCCTGTTCAACATTGACAACATCCATGATAACCCCCCCTCTAAGCATTTGGGCCAGACCAACCTTGACTGCATATGAAGATTTCTTTGGATCGGCTGTTGCACCAGTGCCATAGACGGTGACAATTCCATCACTTGCCATTTCCAACTGCAAACCAAAAAAATCATAAAACCACAACCAAAACATGGATAATAAAACCAAAACTACCCAATAACTTCTTAACAGAACTAGAACCCAATATCACAGATATCAAAGAATCCTATTGTATTCACAACCAATCATCACAGAATCATGGAAATGGAAAGGCAATGGACTTACAGATCACAAACGCCTGCAGAGTGAAATATACTTGCAGATTCTCCTTATTCTCCTCTTGTAGTGTGAGGCAGAAAAACTAAATCTCAAATCTCTGTGAATGAAAGAACCTCCCAGGCTGAATGGCCTTATAACATACTATGTGTATTATAATATAACACACATAGTATATGTGTTATATATTATAACATATATAGGTTATAATATATATAGTATGTGTTATATTATAATGTTATATTTGGGTTTTTTGGTCTGAATCAGACGATGTAAATCAAAATCGTTATGATCTGTTGTTTAAATTGTATTTTTTAATGCATAAATGGATTCAGCTTGCTGAAAAACCTAGAAGACATTTGGATTATACAAATTTAGCTATTCAAATCTGCAGATCCCATTCAAAAATAAAAGTTTAGACTACTCTTACTTATAATAGTTTAACTTTATAAATAAATTTAAAAATACAAATATTATAAAATTATTTGTAACTTGTAGTGTAATGTGGGTGGTAGTGTAGTTTGAGTAGTATTTGTAGTGTAATATGGGTGGTAGTGTAGTCTGAGTAGTATTCTTAAAAATAGTGTAATGTGGGTGGTAGTGTATTGTGAGTAGTATTCTTAAAAATATAAATATTGTAAAATTATTTCCAAATATAAATATTATTAAATTATTTGTAAAGTGTAATGTAATGTGGGTGGTAGTGTAGTGTGAGTAATATTCTTTAAAATATAAATATTGTAAAATTATTTGTATATTGAAATATGATTTTTAAAAATATAAATATTCTAAAATCATTTGAATAGTATTCTTAAAAATAGTGTAGTGTGAGTAGTATTCTTAAAAATATAAATATTGTAAAATTATTTCCAAATATAAATATTATTAAATTATTTGTAAAGTGTAGTGTAATGTGGGTGGTAGTGTAGTGTGAGTAATATTCTTTAAAATATAAATATTGTAAAATTATTTGTATATTGAAATATGATTTTTAAAAATATAAATATTATTATGATTTTTAAAAATATAAATATTCTAAAATCATTTTTACATTGTGTGAGATTTTTCAAAATATAAATTTTTTCAAAATATAAATATAATAAAATCATTTGTAAATTGTAGTGTAGTGTGGGTGGGATTCTGAAATGTTATAAATTATTTATACATTGTCATTTGGATGATATCCATGATTGGGGTTCCCTCTTTTCTTATATTTTGGAAATTATAAAATTATTTATACATTGTGATTTGGATAATATTTAATAGTTCCATCTTTTTTATATTTTGGAAATTTTATTATGGTTTTATTTTTTTTATATTTTGGAAATTATAAAATTATTTATATCTTGTTGTTATTTGGATAATATTTAATGATTGGAGTTCCATCCTTTCTTTTATATTTTGGAAATTTTATTATACATGTATTAGTCTTTTTAAGATAGGATAGGATATGTTGCATTTTTCATCTCAATGAATTTTTTTATGTTTATTTTAATTATAAAAATAAAAATGATATTTATTTTTAAATTTATTATAAATATAAATATTATAAACTTATTTTATCTTGTATAGAAGTAAGATTTATTGATTGGATTCCATCCTTCTAATATTTTGAAACTTCTATTATGTATATATATATTAGTGTTCTTAATAATGGTTGTGTTGCATTGTTCATGTTAATGAATTTTTTTATATTTATTTTAATTATAAAAATGATATTGACTTTTAAGTTTATAAAATAATTTTGGAAGTATATATATTATAAAATAGTTAATTATATATATATAAATTCACATTAATCAAATGTTAGGAGGGAACAATTAGTAAATAACTATATTGCACACATAATAAAGTCTATTTATTTTATTTAAATCAGTGCTTAATTTCATCAAATTTGTACACTTCTTCAAGTACCTCAAAAAACATATCAGTTGCTTTTAATTTCATTTTTATAATGAAAAGTATTGCAAGCCTATTTACTTTAGTAACATGCTCAACAATAATGGACAATAATATTAATTTTTGTGTTTATTAGATTTTAAAAAAACACCAAACTGATAGCGACCCACCAGGTCAGTTTCCCACAGGTGCAGAGTTATAAGTAACTTTGTTGCAACTTCAAAACTCGAGCTGGTCTCAAATTCTTTATACGGGCCCAAAACCCTCTGTTACAGAGTCTGGAATACTTTGTTCTCGCACCAGTATTTGTTCATGCTTATCTATAGTGCTCAAACCCGAGCACTTATCCTCTTCATGACCAATTGTTAGAACCATGCATTTAAACCCAAATGCTTATCTTGTCTATCTCTAATCCCTTTCGTCCATGTGACCAATAACTATGACCTGGTGCTTATTCCCTTAAGTGCTAACTCCTTGGCACTAATGATTGACGATGGATCTTCTAGTTATGTTGCACCACTCATTCTAGTGGTCGTTTATCTATGCTCTTCAACAGATGGCTTCCACGTATAGTGGTCCCAGGACGTTGGAACTCCACACCTTCTCAACAACCCAAAACTCTCGAAGGTCGTGATCCGCAATGATCTGAACTATTGATCCCACTGGTAATCAATGATCACGATCTCTTCCTTTACGATATCGTTCAATGATGGATCACCGTCAATCCAGATTGTGGATCTGGTCTGGACCATTGATTATACTTCAACTCATGATGTGGGCCACCACGAAACTTTGATTAGTTTGAAACCTTGCTTTGGGGGGTCGTCCCTTGAGTGGGATATGACATCATCCTAATGTATCTCAGTCTCAACGAGGGCCGTCGATCTATAGAATCAATATCTAATATTCACTGTTAATGGTTTTCCATGGAAACCATATATCATGGGGCATGGTCTCCATGTGTCACCTCATGTGTGGAGTTCCTTATGTCATCGTGATTTTTGTTGTTGTTGAGACCTTGGGACTTTTAGGCTCTCCAATACTTTAAAACCTTCTCTTTCTGTGGTCCACCGTAATTAGGATCGTTGATCTAGTGACTTTATCCCAAATCTAATCTGAGTCGTTGATATCTTCTAGACATGGATTAATCACCTTTCCTTTATCCTCCTTGCACCTTCTATCTCCCGATGCATTATCATCAATCGATCTGGGTCGGGAATGGATGGATAGATCTTACTCTCACCACCTAATATCAGGACTTCTATAGAATCCTTCTAACTTCGATTGAACGACCATGACTTAACTATGGGGTGATTCTACGGTTATAAATGATCCTTCCTTCATGGTATGGTTTGTTGCGATTTGGATCATTGATCCTTCCAGTGATCAACGATCAACGACTACTATAGCTTTTTTCGCGTCCAAACCTACAATAAACACTCAGCTCCTGCCTACACACAACAATTCTTGAAACCCATACAAACACTAACTCAATAGATCGTTCAATGATACACTAAGACGTCAAATACACACATAAATAGTCTATCGATGAATCTATACACAATTTACATAAGGCCTTCTCGTCTTTTTGGCCTGATTTACATTTAATTGGCCTTTATTCAACCTTTTTGGCCACACTCAACCTCTTACACACTCAATTCCCCTTTCTCACTCTGTCTCTACACACACCTTCTGATTTCTCGTAGGCTTACAATTTTAAGCATGGAAGGTCAACTTCCAACCCATCAACAAATCCCTAAGATGGTGCAACTAACAACCATAATAACACTCTCATACTTTACAATTGATAAGGATCAAATGGAATTGAATCCTCCATACTTAGGAAAATATACCTAAACTAAAATAATTTCTTAATTAAGCTCTTACAATTCAAATAGGGAAAACAAACCCTATTCTTCTAGAATCCAACTAAAATATGAGAAATTACATTAATTTGAAGTTTTAGGGAACCCACTCCCTTAGTAAATGTAAAGATACCTAGGTCAAACAAACATGGTTTATTTTGGAGGTGAAATGCTCATGCATCACAAATTCACCCGAATGGGGTGGTGGTAGGTGGGGCATAGGCCTCGCATGTGGTGATTCAAGCTACCACCTCACCCAATATTGAGATTCCACAATGTCAATTGATGGCTGGAGTAAGTGTTGTGCATGAAGAGACGGTGGAAGTTTGTATGCCCTTGTCTACCCTTGCACACTAATGATGGAGGGGCTCTAAACCATGGTGTACTTGGGGTACAAAGGAAATAGGAGGATAATGTTGCAGAGTTATGGTAATCAATGTTGGTTTTTTCACATGACGAAATAGAACAGGCACCAACTAGAATCATTAAGTTGGAGGATGATCGTTTTGAGTGGATGATCATGATTCAAACATAGGAGGTCTATTATAACTAATGGAAGGATGACAAAGGCATCATTTCTTAGTGAGAATTACTCTTTGGTCTTGGAAAGGAGTCTTTTATATGTGTGGGGAATCCTTGGAGATTTTTCATATTGCTAGAGTTTTCAAGCCTCTTTATGTGGGAGAGGCCTCTCTTGGTATCTCTTCTTGTTCTCCATTGTGGTCATTTTCTCTTGGGAAAGAGCGTAGGGGTGTCAAGGTGGAGGGGTTTTCTTTTTGACCGAGGTGGGTAGCCTATGTTGGAGGGGGATACTCCATTCAAGCGATGTAGAGATGTGAGGGGTTGGATGAAAAGGGGCTCTCCACAAAGCACTATGAGGAAGAGACTACTCAACCTCGACTTTGAGGCCTTTGAGGTACTCCCAATTTCTGTGGCTTTGTTTTTAGGATTAGTAGATTTCCTATGGTTGGGTGGTGATGATATAACATTGTCTATGGTGAAACGAGAACTTTGGAATTCTACACAGTTAAGCATGCCTAGCTTGGGTTTGAAAGAACATGTCGATTAGGTGTATTTTGGGTGATGCCAATGGTTGATGTTCATGACCACTAGAAAGGTCACATCGATGTCATGTGGTGATTAGGATTCTTGAGTGGTATCAGACACTCAAGTGAAACAAAAAGTATATCCTTGTGGTAGCTATGAACCAACAAGAGGAAATTTAGATACGGGGTGGGAAAATGAGACATAATTTTTCATGTCAAAGGTATCTATGAATTTTTATCCATGGTTGTTGAATTATTGGATCATTATTAACATTCCTTCATTTTCCTTCAAGTGGGAATATGTGAAAAAATGAAACAATGAATTGTCTCCCCATTCTTGTTGAATTAATGGAACATTCCCAATATTCCTCTACTTGTCTTCAAGTGGGCATATATGACAAAAATAACCCATGGCCTATTTTAATTGAATTTTGTGGAGAACTCCAAATATTCCTTTATTTGTCTTTAAGTATGAATGATGCCTTTTTTACTATTGAGACAAGATCCCTTCATGGCTTGGAGTTTTTCCAACTTGAATAGTTATCCATCGTTACCGTCTTTCACTATAAAAAGAGAAGATTCTCCCTCATTTCAACATTCGAGTTCCTTGTATATGCTTATGTTTCTCTTATGCTTTAAGATCATTTTCATATTCTATCATTATGTTGAATTTATGCTTGTATACATCGTTTTATATTTATTTACTACCATAGAGTGCCAAGCTACCATAAGTAACATATAATGTAACCCTGTTGAACTATGAGAGAACTCAAATCACTAGAATTATCAATGGATTTCCTTTTCTATTAGATTCCAAGGAATTGCACCACTATTTGATAGCCTTTGCAACCCCTGGATTGTGTCCTATAACCTTCATGCCCAAACCATTGGATAAATAAAGGAGTTTCTTAAGTTGTAGAAGAAAACGAAATTGACAACCCTGAGACTGAGAGATGCTAAGAGAAAGGTGGGAAAGTGGAGGATGGAGTGTAGGTGCAGCTAGCGTAGGATTTATAATGTATGTATAGTTGTGACAAAGCTATATATTACCATGACAAGTTTAGGCAAAGGTGAATATTTGGTGGAAATATTTGCACATGTTATTTCATAGCCTAGATTGGTGATGGTATCTTCAATGGATACTTAGAGTTAGGTGGTGAATAGCTCTTATGCATTTAGTTTCCATGTGCATGATTATTTTTACATATAAGTACTTTTTTCTTATTTATCATGATGCATGTGTTGGGTAATATGTTGGAACACGACATGAAATAGAGGATAATCGAAGAGGACTAAAAAAATTTGAAGATAAGGGGTGTTTTCTAAAGACAACGTTACAACACTTAAGCACAGTGCACTGTGATCAAACCATCATAGTACAATTTGTACATATTGATGTGCATGATCTGTTGCACAATCTCAATTCACTTGATTGATAATGACCCAAGAGGGATCTTTTTATAGCCTCGATATCTAACCGATTTCCATAGAATCCAAAATATATTTTCCACATGTAACCATCAATTGCTAGAGTTGACTCCTCAAGATTCCCATTGAGTCAGATTGACAAGGCTCGACCTGATTGCCTATGCATCCAACTTGTAGTCGATCATTGGGACGGTCAATCCATCGCCCAACTATCTTCGACTGTTGGTCGATCATTTGCCCGACAGGTACATCTACTACTCAACCGACTGGTGAGGTGTGTTGATCGGTCACCTGACCAAATGTATCTAGATGTAGGTTGACTTCTCAACCGACTGAACCCAGGAGATGTGTGATGAAACATAAATGATTGATGTTCCAACACCCCCCCCCCTCCCATCAACACATATCTTTGGAGTTTCAGGAGGTGAAATTGTATTACTAGAACCCCCCCCCATAATTGTAGATTTCTTAAGACCAAGCATTGTGTGAAGCTTGATAAATATAGCTTCATATAAAGGTTTGGTGAAGATATAAACAACTTGATCTTTTGTGCTACAATATTCAAGAGAGACAGTGTTCTCATGAACCAATTGTCTCAAGTAGTGACCACGGAGCTCAACATGCTTCATCATATTGTCGGAAATAGGATTGTCAGCAACCTGTATGGCACTTTGGTTATCACAGTAGATTTTAGTCAAGGTCTGAACATGAAGTCCAAGCTCTTCCAAAAGTTGGTGAATCCATACGGCTTTAGCACCTACTTGAACAATGCCACAATATTTTGCCTATGTAGTTGACAAGGAGACTACCTTTTGTTTCTTGCACAACCACACCAAAGGTCCAATGCTAGAGAGAAACACATATCCAAAAGTGAACTTATGATCATCATCGTCATCAGCCTAGTCAAAGTCTATGTAGCCGACTAGCGAATTTGAACTTCGATAATACTTGATACCAAAATGAGTGGTACCCTTTAGATAGCAAACAATTTGTTTGACTATTTTCCAATGGATTTCTTTGGGGTCCTACATGAACCAAGAAACCACACTAACAACAAAGGAAATGCCAGGTTGACTATGAGTAAGCCAAATAATACTACCAACCAATTATCGATAAAGTGTAGCATTGATTTTAGGTGATTGAAAGGTTTTAGTAAGCTTCACTCCAGACTAAAAAGGAGTAGCACAAGGCTTGCAATCAGCCATCTTAAAACATATCAATAGATCCATCACATATTTAGACTGAGAAATGAAAATTCCATCAGAAAGTGGTAATACTTGAAGACCTAAAAAATAATGCAAAGTGTCCAGTTCTGTCATATCAAAGGAGTCAACAAGTTGTTTCTTCAATCTAAGGATGAGATCATTATTATTTCCTATAATGAGTAAATCATCTACATATACATCAACAATTAGAGTGTCTCCATCGATGTGGAGTGTTGATGTTTCAACATCGAGTAGGCATTCTCCCAAATTGGTCATGCTTGTTTGACCAAGGGAGGATGATACATTAACTCACAGGGCCATTTTGATATGGCTAGTGGTGAATGGCCTAGGATGTTGATGTATCTCTAGTTAGCAACATCGAATGGACATTCTCCCAGATTGGTCATGCTGATTTGACCAAGGGAGAATGATACATTCACTCACGGGGCCATGTTGATTTGGCTAGTGGTGAGTGGCCCAGGTGTAGTATTTCTCCTAGTAGTCATGTTGATTTGACACAGGGAGTGATAAAGACTCAATATTCTCTCACATTTCCTGATCTAGGGTCGAGTGATCTATTTTTATAGGGCAGATTTGACTTGTTTACAAGTCTAGTCTAATGTGTAAGATGTAGGCTCAAGAGACCTCTTTTGATGAGGGGATTCTCGGTGGATCTACTCATCATTAGAGCCCTATATTAATTAGCCGCACATGTGAGGAGATGATGCATCAACAAGGCTCATGAACAAATTTTCTAGTGAAGAAGAAATTCCAAGAAGACAAGACAAACCATTGAAGAAACCTCAGAAAGCATTAAAGAAGATATTGAAGACAAAAGTACAAGTTGGCCCCACAAGTAAATTAAAGGTGACTCAAACTATATAAATAAAGGATGGATCATTTCATTTTGACCAATAACATAACTCTTCTCATCAAGTGTGCAAGTCATAGTTGTAATTGCACTTGCACTTGCACTTGCAGTAGTAGTTTCCAGTTGCATTTGCAGTTGCTATTTGTAGTTGTAGTTTCCAGTTACAGTTGCAGTTGCATTTTCTAGTTTCTAGTTTCCAGTTGCACAAATTTTGAGGTGTGTTATCTTGTCTATGGTTTTCTATCTTTGAGGGTTCTTCATCATACAAGGGAGAAATTATTTATGTGTTGGGTTTCTTCATATTGATGGTGATGTACTTATTGGCTCGAATTCTTCTTAAGAAACGTTGTTGGGTTTTCTCCCAAGGTTGGGTTTCCTAGGAAAAAATATTTTGTTTACTATGCATGGCTATCCTCCCATGATTCCGTTGTTTCCACTGTAAATTTATTTTGGTTGATATTTTCAGTGTGTAATTATTCTATGATAATAATGGCATAAATTCTATTTGAAATCATAAAGAAATAATTATTAGTTTTGAAAATTGAAAATTCAACATGGTATCAGATCTTTGTTGAAATGTGTTGCTACATAGTCTTAGATATGATGTTGCACAGTCTCAGACATGTTGTCACACAGTCTCAAACCTGCTAACATAGTCTCATACCTGAAATTTCTCCGAAGGTCTTTGGGAATTTATTGGACAACGTTGGGACTAATTTTTTCTACACATCAACTTGCCTTGCCCTAGTGCATCTATTCGTGCTCTCCTATTGACATTTAGTCAAAGTTGAAATTTAGGGTTTTTCAGGCTTGTTGACATTATTCAGGTTGTTCTTATTTTTTATGTCTCTTGTTCTGGGAAGGTTAACATGGAGGAATGATTAGTCACAACACTATAAAAAAAAATTCTTATCTTTTGTTTTGGATCTTGTTTCAAGCAGGTTACTATGGAGGAATAAGAGGTCTAATATGACATTTTCCAACCATGAAGAAAGGCAATTGAGCCTCATATTTCTATGATTTCTTCCATGTTTGGGTAGGGACGTTGATAGAGAATGCCTAGTAAGGTCGCAGGCCTATCTTACACCTTGAGGAGACAATAGGCCTAAGGAGTAGATCTTGAATGACATTATTATTTATCAAGGACAAACTTGCTCTCTATTAGAGGATAGAAGTTACAGAGTTGCATTTGTGGATGGTCAGGTTCTTGTATGGCCTAATACCTCGAGAATAGACTCAACATGAGTGATTGGTGTTTGAGAGGGAGGAATTAAAAAATTATTAGGACGCCCATGTCATGCATTGGTTCATGATAGTATCAGTTTATGTGAGTTATGGAATCAAATATTTTCTCACTTGCATTGTAGGGATTTGCTAGTATTAAGAAGAATGGTTACATGTGTTCCATAGCTCTAGGCATAGAATGAGGGTGTTTTCATGGGATTTACACTTGGTAAGAATACAAAGGGACCATATCCTAGTAGTGATAGTAGATACAAAGGGACCTTGGATCTAGGGAATTTAGATGTATGCAGACCGATGATAGTATCATCCTTGGGTGGCTTCTTATACTATGTGACATTCATTGATGATTTCTCCTGAAATACATGGATCTACTTCATGAATCCAAAGGACAAAGTCTTCAGTAGGTTCCAGGAGTTCAATTCTCATACAAAGAACTTGATGGGGAAGAAGATCAAGGTTTTAAGGATAGATAATGGAGGAGAGTATACTTCCATTGACTTTAGTGATTTTTGCAAGGAAGCAGGGATCAAGAAGGAGTTGACAGTTCCTTATAACCCTCAACAAAATGGTTTTGTGGAAAGGAAGAATAGTTCCATTGTGGAGGTTTTCGAGGAAATGATTCATGATTAGAATATACCCATGTGCTTATGGTAAGAGGCTGTTATAAAAACAGGACCGCGGAGCAATAAAATAAAACAAATGCAGAAACAAAACACAGAAGACACACAATACAAGAAAGACACAGATTTACATGGTTCACCCAGTGTGGGCTACGTCCACCAGAGAAATTTCCAGGTCCATCATTTATTATTATCCAACAAATGAAGGGATACAACCTACAGCAAAACCCGTTGTAACTTCCTCTTCTTTCTCTCACAGTCTCCTCTCTCAGAATACAATATTCACCATCATCCATAGCCGCAATACATTTCCCTCATAAAAGAGGGTTGTCTTCTAGGGCAAAAAACCCTAACATAATCTCTACCGTTAGATCTGCGACCTTATAATGAACGGTCCAAATTTACAATGAAATTACAATATACTTTTACAAGGCAATTTTTTCTTCGGGGGCTTCGCCCCCGAACCCCCGCTGGGGGTCCGCTTGCCCCCAGACCCCCCAGCCGGGGGGATAATCCCCCCGGACCCCACAGAGGGGGTACCCCCCCTCTGCATTCCCCCGCATGGA